>JAWNLQ010000184.1:0-12220 GCA_035042225.1 Drosophila incognita
GTAACCGGCTTTAAGAAAAAGAATATTCAAATATTAGTTTTTAAGCATTCATACTCCCTAAACAAAATGAAAATAATACATATAATTACGTACTTAGGGTGAGAGTTATCCCGGCAGCGCCAATTACGTATTTAAGTGAGAGTGTACCGGCAGCGCCAAATGAATAAAATTCGACAGTTGATTATTAATAATTTTTATTTTATTAAACACACGTCTTCTTAGCTTTGCGTACAAAATAACTCTGAATTATGCTTATGGTTTTATCTATTACGAAAGCTCGCATTTGCGTCTTCTGCGGTGTTGTAGATTTGTTGCTGCGTCTTTAGTTCTAGGATTTTGTTTACTTTTAGAAAATGCGCTGACGGATGCGTTTTTGCTGAGACGGCGTTGCTCTTATAAAATGCGTTGACTGATGTATTTATGCTGAGACGGCGTTTTAACTCTTGTGCGCTGGCTCAGTTGGATTTGTTTACATTTATACTGATCTGCACTTTAATTCTTGTGGCTGCTGTTTGCGTTTGATTCTGGGATCTGGGCTTTTAATTATTGTGCGCTGGCTCTGTTGGATTTGTTTATGTTTATGCTGACGTGGCGTTTTAATTCTTGCGCATGCTGTTGCGGTTGCAGTGAGTGTGGACATGAGAGATCTGCGTGATCTGGATATGTCACTATATATATAATTATAAATTAGAGAATTGAAAATGCGCCAATTGAAGATTCGACAAGAGTTTAGATTAGTAAAAAATACAATTCTTTATTCCAAACACGTCTTATTCGATTGGTGTACAAAATATAATTCGTCTTATGCTAGTGGTTTAATCTATAAGGAAATCTCGCACTTGCTTCTTCTGCGGTGTTGTAGCCGAGTCGCTGTAGCTTTGTCGCTGCGTCTTTAGTTCTTTGAAAATGCGCTGACAGAGTGTAATTCGGATGGCTTGCTGGTTCTGAAATAAATAAATAACATTATATATTAGTTTCCTTTCTGTTGCTGAATAAGTTTTATTCTTGTGTAAGTAATATTTATCTCTAATAGTTTCGGTTAAAATATTCTTTTCTTCGTCTGGATATAAAGTTTCTTGTGACAGAGTTTTCGGTATATGTGATATTATTAAAATTTCATTTATCTTGGATTTTATCCAAGTTGAATCGACATTTAATAAATGATCATGTTTTAGTAATTTTGGGTTAAAGATTCCCAATCTGGTCTGCTGCATCCCCATCTCGATATCTTCGATGTATTCAGTGAATTGTTGTAAGTTAAACATTAATAAACTTAATTTTGTGTTCTGTTGTGACATTTCTGTCATGCCGTCCATTATTTCTATGCCATGATAGACTTTGTTCAGTTCGTTTACCTGTATTAGCCTCTAAATCGTTTATTTTTTTAGTAAGTTCTGTTTTGTCGTCTTCAGTTAATGTGCCAAATAAATATCTGTAACCTTTTCCAACTACATTTAGGAGTCCTCGTTTCTGTCTCTTGATTATCTTTATTCCGATCATTTCTCTATGAAGTTTTTCTACTAGATATTCTATTGTGGGTAGAGCACTAAAATCATTTGCCCGAGATATTAAATCTTGTTCAGTATTTTCGGTCTTAGTTAGGTTTACTGTTAGGCAATGGTATTCGAAATCTGAAGGTATGCTCAATGAGCGTGTTTTAAATAAAACGAACCCGATTTGTGCTTTTACTTGGTTTACTTCTATATTTTGGGTGTTACTCTGAGTTACTGTTAGTGTTAGTATTATCATTATTAGCAGATGGACCGGTAGATGAATCTTCCGTAGTTGACCTGAAATTATTGTTATACTTGCTTCTGTTTATTTTCTTTTTCTTTTTGAATTTAGTTTTGTAATGTATGATTTTTCTTCCTCTATTCGTTTCTTCGAAATGTTTGCTATCTAACTGTTTATTTATGCCTGTTTTCCTGAATGAATTTGTTGTTTTTGATTTGTTAAGTGGCATTTCTCTATAGTTCGTATCTACTTTAGAATTGGGTATTGTATGCTGGTGATCCGGCATAAATGAAGATATCTGCTGGTGTTCTACCTATCTATGTATCGTTTTATGGTTATAAGTGTAAAGTATTATTTCGAATTTTGTTAACTTATTTTCTTCGTTTGTGTATGAATTAATTATTCTTAATTTTTCGTTGATTGTTTTGTGAAACCACTCTACGTCTGATATGCCGTTCTTACTTGATGTGATTTTAATTTTAACGTTTTCTGAATCTAACCAAATCTTTAATGCTCCACTCATGAATGCTGAGTCTTTGTCCGCTTTTATTCCTAATGGTTTTCCCATTTCGTTGAATATTTTGAACAATGCTCTTTTTGCTTCTAACCAATCTTTACCATATATTTCTATTAATGTAGCGTATTTTGAGTATACGTCTATGCATGATAAAAATTGATTATTATTGATAATATAAAAATCTATAACGAATTTCTCACTAGGGTTGAAAACCTCAGGTGTCATTTCATAACTAAATTTTGTGTCCCTGTGTTACACTTTTGATATATTACAGATTTCGCATTCCTTAATTATGTTTTGTATTAGTTTTTGGTAATCTTTAAACATTACTATAGTTTTTCCTATTCCTGGATGTAAGAGTTTTGTATGGTCGTTTCATAAGGTTTGTTTCAATTCTGAATAAGTTTGGATATCTTTTAACTTTTTTGTGGTTCTCATAGTGTCTATCGGACAATCTCTTTGTATTATTTCTAAATAAGCTTTTTGGAATAGTGCGTAGTCACCTTCATGTGGGAAGTATATAACGCTGTTTTTTGCACAAAGATATTCTTTTATGATCTCTTCTGCTTTTTCCGTTGTCATTTTTATGTAATTTACTATAATCTTAGTTTTGGGAAAATAGCTAATTTTCTTTATTTATTTGATGATTATGATTATTCAATGGTCTTTCTGTGATTTGAATACAAGTTTGATTATCTTCGTTTGCGCTATGTATTGTCGCTGCTATGCTATCTTGAGCATTCCCCATGGAATTTTCCTCTACGTTATTTTCTTCCGTTTTAATTCTTGAAAGTGCACCAGCTACGTAATTTTCTTTGCCTGGTATGTATTTGATTTCATAATCGAATTCGTTTAGTCTAATCTTCCACCTTTGTAACTTCATGTTTGGCTCTTTTATGTTATTTAGCCATATACGAGGTTTGTGATCGCTAAGTATTTCTAAATTTCTACCAAATAAATATGATCTGAAATTTTTCGATGCCCATATTATTGCTTATAATTCTTTTTCTATCGCTGAGTATTTTACCTCGTGCTCGTTCAAAGTTCTACTAGCGTAACATATTGGTTTGTGATCTTGTGATAAAACTGCTTCTAACCCATAATTACTAGCGTCTGTAGTAATTGAGAATTTTTTCGTGAAATCCGGATAGACCAATACTGATACTATTAGCAACTTTAATTTCTCATAGGCTTCTATGTATGTTATATCTTTTTCGTTGACTTTTGCTTCTTTAGCTTTATTGTCATTAGTTTCACAACTTTTGCGAAATCTGGTATGAATTTCCTGTAAAATCCGCATAATCCTAGGAATCTTTTGATTTCTTTTGGAGTCTTAGGGATTGGAAATTCTTTAACGGTTTTTATTTTGATTGGGTTAGGTTTTATTCCTTCCGTTGTTATTATATGTCCTAGAAATTCAATTTCTTTTTTTCATGGATTCGCACTTAACTAGTTGTAGATTTAGATTTGCTTCTCTGAGCTTTCTAAAAACTTTCTTTAATGCTAATATGCCATATAAACTAGACAATTTTTGTGAATTAAGTCTCCTAAAAGATTGTTCATACAACGTTGAAAGGTTGCTGGTGCATTTTTCAAGCCAAATGGCATTCGTGTATATTCGAAATGTCCTGCTTTGGTTGAGAATGCAGTTTTTGCTATTGATTTTTCGTCCATCTGAATTTGATGAAATCCTTTAGATAAATCGATTGTTGTGAAATATTGAAATTTTCCTAACTTGTCTAATATTTCATCCATTACAGGTATGGGAAATTTATCGATTTACCTTGATGCATCATTTCTTTCATTTGCTTGTTAACTTCCTCATCATAGCTTTGTGGATATTTATAGGGTTTCCTATAACAAGGGTCCTCATTTTTTGTATTGATAACGTGTGAAAGTCAAATAGTCACTCTCTTTATCCTGAATATCACTAGATTCAAACAAAACTTTTGTTAACTTGGATTTTTCCTATTTATTTAGGTATTCTCATCTAAATTGATTGCTTTCCATTAATTCGTTTTCTAATGAGTATGCTGTATGTATATCTTTTATTGGTGGTGGGTTTTTATTTATTTTCGTTTTTATATTTAAATAAAAATTGAAAATTGTTAAGTTTAACAAACTCATCTTCGTAATTGATCTCGCTTCTACAATCCTTAAGGAACGTTCGGACTAAGAGGATGTCAAAATTTTTGAAAAATTATGTATGTACAATTTCTGATCTGTTGGACAAGGTTTGCTAGGGGCTAATGATATGCTGGTATTTAATTTTACTTCTCCACTTATGGTTTGACAAGTAATATTCTCTTTGGAAGTTTCGTAGTTAAAAAAATTTTTATTCATTATATTTACTGATGACCCTGTATCTATTAAGCATCGCATTTGTTGGTTGTTCATAATTATTCTTATGAATGGGGTTCTGTGTTCGTTTCCATTTTTGATTGTCCACTGTTACTAGGTCTTTGTCTTTTCACGGGTTGGTTAGGTGGTCTGGTATTATTACGATCTGATTGATAATTGATTGTGTTTTGCATTCTGCCCTGATTTATTTTTAGTTGATATTCGTTATACAATTGTTCATTAACCATTGGTAATTTGTGAATTTTGATTTCTATAATTCGTATTATTATTTTGTTGATTCCTGGAACTCTGATTATAATTTGGGTTGTTGAGTTTTTGGATAATATTTGTAATTACCTTTATTGTAATGTGTGTTATTTGCAGGTTTGGTTTTTTCTGATATGCGGTCTTCGTATAAACCTAATTCTTGGGCTACTGCTTTTAATTTATCAGTTGTTGATATATCATATCTGGCTAACTGCTTGTATAATCTGTCTGGCAGTCTTTTATGTATTACATCTCTAACCGTGTTATTTAATGCATTTGAGTACAATGTTTTATTTTCTGCATTATTTTCTATTACTAACTTATTTAATATTACGAAGGATTTTTGCTCAAGTTCTTCGAGGAACTTACGAATACTTCCTCCAAAATATGTGTTGTAAAATCTTCTTAGTAGTTCCTCACAAGGTGTTTGAGTTTTGAAGGTGGAAATTAGTATGCTCCGTGGTGCTGGCCAATCTCCTGGTAAGTGCCTCTGTGATGCCCTCATTGCCTCACCATGTAGCTGCAACTGGATGGCGCTGTATATTATTGATTTTTGCCTTTGGTCAACGCTTGGGAAGAGTTCCTTTATGAAGTCGATCCTTCCTATAAAGGCTCCCAGTTCGTCCGTTTCTCCACCGAAGGTTGATACTTAGCGGATTTGCCCGAACGCTTGGTTCAATATTGCTTCCAGCATCATTTTGGTTTTTTGTGAAGGTTTATTGTACACAAAAAAAAATTCTTCGTCGTCTGCCTCGCGTATTTATGTTCACTTTAAAAAAAAAGAAGATTTTCAAGGATCACGGGTCCTTATGCGGATGACAGCTTTTTCCCGCGGAACACTAATACCTATTCCAGAAAGGACTACGACGTTTCACGATATTTCTTTGTTATCCTACATTTTGTTATCTGACAACGGTTTTGATTATAAAAAAAATACAATTCTTTATTCAGAAACACGTCTTCTCAAATTGGTGTACAAAATGTAACTCCACTTATGCTAGTGGTTTAATCAATAGGAAAACCTCGCTGTAGCTTTGCCGCTGCTGTCGGATGGCCCACTTGTGGAATGCGCTGACGGAGTCTAATTCGGATGGCCCGCTTGAGTCTCACGTTAGCCTTCTTGTAAAATACGCCGACGAAGGCGCGTGTTGGTTGCAGTTGGGTTTGTTAGTGACGAACTATGCTGTTGTTGTGTGTGGACATGAGGGATCTGCGTGATCTAAATATGTCACTATATATATATATAAAACAAAATAAAATCAAACCAAAATTCAAATTGCTAGTATTAAGAAACAATGTCAAACATGAAATTTCAAATTGAAAAACCCCCTTAAACCTTAATCTTAGTTTTTGGATATCTTTATTTTCTCATTAAAATATATAACGTAATGAAGCTTTAAAAATGAGAGCGTAAAATATTTCTTCTTCTTCCGAGTCATGGGGTCGTAATAATTAATTGAGTTGTCATGCACATTTGGGGATCTGAAATTACAATTACCCTTGCAGATCATGGCAACGCGAATATCTGGCTGTAATTTTGGCAATCGAAAAATTTCGTTGCTACCTTGAGCTTCAAGAATTTGAAGTGGTCACCGATCATTCCAGTTTAACGTGGCTCCGAAGACAACAAAACGTATCTGGCCGGCTAGCTCGGTGGGTTTTTAAGTTACAATCCTATAAGTTCACAATTTCTCACCGCAAAGGCAAGGATCACATTGTACCTGATGCGCTTTCCCGACTACGCGATGATGAAATTAATAGTATAGAGTTGGAAGGTCCCCAAATAGATCTGGAGTCCCCTGAATTTGTAGATCCAAGCTATATGGACTTGAAGAAAAAGATTGACTCGGATCCAGATAAATTTCCCGATGTACAGGTTATCGATAAGTTCGTTTATGTTCGTACTCAACATGTCATCGGAGATTCTACACAAGAATCGCTGGTTTTGAAGTTGTGGATACCAGAGGATCTTCGCTTGTATACAATTCGTCTTTTAGCCAGGATTGTCAAGAGATGTACGAAATTTTATCAGAGAATGTGACAAGTGTAAGGAGACTAAAGCTCCCAACGCGATTCTTCGTCCGCCAACAGTTGAGCAAAGCGTGTCATGTCGGCCTTTTCAGAAGTAAGAACGGTCATATTGGCCTGCTAATAGTCCTTGATCATTTTAGTCGATACCATTGGTTATGTCCACTTAAGAAATTTAATACTTCGACAATCACAGATTCCATCTGAGCTGACTCTTGACAGTCGCCAGAATTATCTGGTGTTGTAATGGCTCTATAGTCTATTGAATGCAAATTTATAATTACATTTGAATTTTCGGACTCGCGCCCAAAGGTCAGCTGTACGAAAAGAAAATCAACCGTGATATGTTGTCAGCAGCTGTTAACAGCTGTGCTAAAGAGAAGCTTCTGCTTCTTAGAGCTGGCTTCCGCCTTTTCTGTTCGAAGTCTAGGACGAATAAGACGTGTCAAATTCCCGCCAATTTAAAATCATAAATTTAACACAAAATTTGACACGAGGAAACAAACAACTCCCCATATTTTAAAGCCATCCAATCATTGATCGAAGCTGCCAAGACGTGTACCGGCAAGGCGAGTATAAGGTGTTGCAACGAACCTTTTATTTCGGTTAGTTTTAGCTATGCTAAAACTCAGTCGAGTTGTGGGTTCACGCAACAAATTCGTATTAGTTGCGACAATTAACAACACGTTACTTTTTTTTATATATATTAAACAATGGTTTTATTTGTTCTTCACTTATTATTATTGTACAATTAAACTGCCATATAAATTGTCATTTGGATATAAATTGTTGTTGGCACAGTTCCCTGAAGCCCTTGATCGGATTCGAAGCGTGCATCGCGAGAGCCGGCTCCGGCGCTCCACCACACCAGCTGGGCAAGTTTACGACTTCGCCTGCCCGACAGAATCTCGTACGGCACTCCGGTTTTCAACAGGTCTAGTGGTCTCCTTGACTCCCCAAGGATTGCCACTAGCACACCTGTAACCCATGATTCGCAATTACGTACTCTGACTAAACGCAGTTCCAGTCATACTTGCATCGCTTGGCTCTATGCGGATTTAGCTCGTTGCCACAACTCACACGTGGCAAAGATTTACACTTCTTACCCAACTTTAGGACCTCGGTGTCCTGCGTTACCCTTAGTAACGCAGACGCTCCTCAGATATATGTCGCACTTGTGTTATTCGCACTTTTGCTTATCGTTACGTTATGTTTATCTGGTTGCCGTTTATTGTTCTCGCGTAGATTTTGTTCGTAGCTTCCCCCTCTCTGACTCACTGAACCTCTGACTGGGTTTACTTTCTGCTTGGGTTTAGGCAGAGTTTCCACTTCCCGTGTGAGTTCTGACTGACTTGCTTCCTTGTGCTGCGACGCCCTTTTTATAGGCCTGCGTCGCAGCCTTTGTTGGGACTGTACCAAAGATCACGTGATCGTCTCGGTGGCGTGATCTTTGGTGATTTTCCACTTCCGTTTGCTGTCGCCAGCCCATGTCTGCCGTTAACACACTATAACGGCACATGTCCTGATGGACATATGTGTCAGACACGCTCATATGGCTGACAACCTGCGTACGAAAGAGAGAGGGCGAAAGAGAGCGAACTCGCCGCAACTGCAATCAGGGTCGGATTTCGGTCTGATATACAGTTAATGTTAGGGGCGCATATAGCATTAATATACATTTATTTGCCAAGGCTATATGGCTCCTCACAACGCTTTTAATATTCCATTCACTTTTCGCATTGCTGGCCATATTACATACCATATACCACTCTTTGAGTACACTTAAATACACACACACATATACACACCCACATGTCCGTTTATGATTAAATGGCAAAAGTTGTATAATCAAAAATTGTTTCAAAATAGCAAACGGATGACACAATTCTCGCTTATAGGGGCACACACGAATACCCTACCCACAACTCCAAACCCTATGCGACTCCTCCCCCTCCTCCTAGCGGCGTACTTTATTAGTTTTGACCGCTAAGTTAATAATAATAAGTTTTTGCGGTTGCAAGCTTATCTTGCATAGTATTTTTGTATGCAACTCTTGGGAATAGCGAGTTTTGTTGAAATTGTCACGCCTACAATTTATAAGCGAAACTGCGTACATACATCTAAGTCGAATTGCTTTCATTTTTCGAATGGACACAATTTCTGAATCTAATATAATTGGGAGTGTTCAAGTAAAAACATGTGAGATGCTGATAGCTGGCTCATGCAACGCAATCAAAATTAGTCACTTGAGGCTGGCTTGCATGTGGTCAAGCTCTTTTTAAAGATGTTGGAGGAGTGAGACTGCGGTCGCCTTACAAGCGGGTGCGTTCGATAAGAGACCGATGCGGTCACCTTACGATCGCCTGCATAACGTATTTCTATATATGTGTTTAGATTTAGGAATTGTATATAAAGAAAGGGCCTGATCGTCAGAGCAGGCAGTTCAAAACTAATCGCCCACTCCGCGCGTCTAATTTTCTTTCGACAGGGAGGCTATTTAAGTGTGTATGAATTATATATATATATATATATATTTTGAGTAAGTAAGTTTGTCAAACGGATAAAAGTTAGTCATGCCAAGCAGTGAAAAATATTTACGTCAAACAATAAACTAAAATTTAAAACATAATTTGCTTGGGAAGAAAGGGTTCTGTGAATTTTTACAGGCCTTATGTTGATAGCTTGTTCATTGATTTTGTAGAGTACAGACTTAATAATAAATTATAATTTAGCTTACAGCACTTAATGCTTGAAAATCTGCCATTGACATGTTGAATAATTTTTTGTTTTGCCAGACTTGGCAAGTAAACAAGAGCTTTACAATTTGCCAGACGGAGACTTGTTCTAAATTGACTTTTTGGGTGAGCTAAAAGTCGCGACGGGTCGACACTTGGCACTTTGTGACCACGTCGCAAATTAAATAATTAAAATGCAATCGAAATTTCGTCTGAAAAGGCGCCGGTTGTTGAACTTTAAATTATTAATTAGAATGCAGGGTCAGACAAGTGGCCCGAAGTGCTGAGGCGTGGAACGACAGTGGAACAGGGACTGAGACTGGCATTGGGACTGGAACAGGGACAGAGACAGGAAATACCTTGAGTTTTGTGAAAGTTTGCAAATAAGGGCGTTGCATTGGGGCGTGGCAATATCAAGCTGTGTCTCGACTACAGCGCTTATGTAATTGCATTGTTTTGCCTCGACACTCCCAGAGAGACGCCCTTTTTCTAACCATTCCTGATTACAGCAACTACGTATGCGAGAATTTAAATAAAATCAGAAGAAACTTAAATGACACAGATTCTATATAAGTGCAGTATTTGCTCTGCTCGCTCGTGCTGTTCCGGGTGTCTGTGTGGGGAAGGTTAAGCGTTGAATTGAATTTAATTAGCCGCAACTGGTTAGTGCACTTTTTATGGTGTTCATTAGTGTTACTTTCAAAAGGCTTTCAGGTAGCATTTACTGCATTTCAAATACACACTGCAGCTGTTCAACAGATTATACAAATGAATACTTATATTGATGATCATAATTTTGTTCTATTTTATACTAAAATCAATCATGACTATTGTTCTCTGGCAGATTGTAAGTAAAATGGTTTGTTAACGGTTCAAAATGGTATTGTTGAATATTGTTCAGCTAAGAATACATTATTTAATTAAATTAAATTAGCAAATATTTGTGTTTAAAGTATTTTTAATAAACGCAAATTAAATATAAGGCTGCAGGCACGATATAATATTTTAATATGGATGATTTTAAGCTTTTAAAAGAGTGGTCCTCCAGTCCAAATTCACATTGTATGTGTCAATGCTGGATCGTCACTTTCAAGTATGTGTTAATGTTGGATTGGCACTTTTATGGACATTTTATTGATTTTCGTTCATTGGTTCCAATTTTAAGAATTCAATTTATTGATTTTAGCTGACAACATTTGGCCGATCTATTCTGTTTTTCTTGACTAACCGCTGCCTTTTTATTTATGATTCACGCAATTGGCGTACAACTGAACTGCTGCTGAGCAATCGCTTCTCTTTTCAGATTTTCGATCGAGTGAACGAACTTGTCCAAGAGCCAGTCATAAAATATATATGTAAACACACTAATGCGCACAACTTTGCAAGAATGGGATCAAGTCGGGTACATCTTATTGATATTCAAATATTTTAGATACAAATTAACAGAGTTGAAATTTCAGTATAAAATAGAACAAAATTATGATCATCAATATAAGTATTCATTTGTATAATCTGTTGAACAGCTGCAGTGTGTATTTGAAATGCAGTAAACCTGCTGAAAGCCTTTGAAAGTAACACTAATGAACACCATAAAAGTGCACTAACCAGTTGCGGCTAATTAAATTCAATTCAACGCTTAACCTTCCCCACAGAGACACCCGGAACAGCACGAGCGAGCAGAGCAAATACTGCACTTATATAGAATCTGTGTCATTTAAGTTTCTTCTGATTTTATTTAAATTCTCGCATACGTAGTTGCTGTAATCAGGAATGGTTAGAAAAAGGGCGTCTCTCTGGGAGTGTCGAGGCAAAACAATGCAATTACATAAGCGCTGTAGTCGAGACACAGCTTGATATTGCCACGCCCCAATGCAACGCCCTTATTTGCAAACTTTCACAAAACTCAAGGTATTTCCTGTCTCTGTCCCTGTTCCAGTCCCAATGCCAGTCTCAGTCCCTGTTCCACTGTCGTTCCACGCCTCAGCACTTCGGGCCACTTGTCTGACCCTGCATTCTAATTAATAATTTAAAGTTCAACAACCGGCGCCTTTTCAGACGAAATTTCGATTGCATTTTAATTATTTAATTTGCGACGTGGTCACAAAGTGCCAGTGTCAACCGTCAGCAACTTTAGCTCACCCAAAAAGTCAATTTAGAACAAGTCTCCGTCTGGCAAATTGTAAAGCTCTTGTTTACTTGCCAAGTCTGGCAAAACAAAAAATTATTCAACATGTCAATGGCAGATTTTCAAGCATTAAGTGCTGTAAGCTAAATTTTAAATTATTATTAAGTCTGTACTCTACAAAATCAATGAACAAGCTATCAACATAAGGCCTGTAAAAATTCACAGAACCCTTTCTTCCCAAGCAAATTATGTTTTAAATTTTAGTTTATTGTTTGACGTAAATATTTTTCACTGCTTGGCATGACTAACTTTTATCCGTTTGACAAACTTACTTACTCAAAATATATATATATATATATATAATTCATACACACTTGAATGGCCTCCCTGTCGAAAGAAAATTAGACACGGCGATTAGTTTTGAACTGCCTGCTCTGACGATCAGGCCCTTACTTTATATACAATTCCTAAATC
>JAWNLQ010000186.1:0-53400 GCA_035042225.1 Drosophila incognita
CGACTGTCGAGTCTCATCCTGTGGGGAGCGCAAGTGCGCAATCAGCGCATGCCAGATCGGACAGCGTGAGAACCAAGTAAGCCGCGACGCTGATTCGAACCAGGTGCTGCGACTCGGATTTCCACCGAGGATACACGTGCCTGGATGGGCAACTGACACCACAGTGGATAGCGTGAGACCCAAGTGAGCCGCAGTCGCGAAACAGGTGGTCGCTGCTCAAATTCCATCGATTGCAGCGACCACAGCAGAACGTGGGAAGTGCGGCGTCAGCAGGAAAACGTGGGAAGTACGGCGTCAGCAGAAAAGCGTGAGAAACGCCCCAAAAAGACGGACCACCGACGCGATCTGACCTATAAAAGGGGGCGGCACAGCCAACCGAGGGTCAGTGAGTGAAAAGCCGAACGGCAAGTCAGTGCGAAACAATAGAATCAAGGTGCGGAAATCTACAAGCGAGTGCGAAGTCTCGAAACCAGAAACACCATAATAATAAGTGAAAATAATAATAAATAAAAATTAACAAAACCATTTATACCTAACCTTAAGTAACGTATAAATAAAGTCTTTAGTTCATATATAAAGAATCCGTGTAATCATTTATCGCAGCGCAATCAAATACAAATTTGTTGCTCGAACCCATAGCTCGACTGAGTTTTAGCCTAGCTAAAACTGAACGAACTGAAAGGTTCGTTACAACTGACTCTCCAGGGAGTTGTTGGCGCTGCCTCAATTCCTGCACTCCATCTACGTCATCCCAACTGCCACGAAACCTTGCGAGAAGAGCCTTCCGAAGTTCCTCCCAGGAGCGGATCGGTCGCTGCCTAACGTGGAGCCAGTACCACTCTCGGGCTCTTCTGTTGCTACGGCAGCATCTTCTTCTTTAATAACTGCAGCTTTTGCGGCAGCTTCATCGGCTTTGCAAGCGGCAGCCTCTCCTGTTGCTACGGCAGCATCTTCTTCTTTGATAACTGCAGCTTTGGAGGCTACAACTAATGCAGCTTTTGCGGCAGATTCATCGGCTTTGCAAGCGGCAGCCTATTCTGTTTTTGTTTTTGCGGCAACCTCCATTTCTAGCTCTTCCACTAGCTTCTCAGTGTTGTGACAATCTGCAGACTGGCGATTTGTACCTATAGTGTATGGTGTATGGTGTTTGCAGGACTTTCTAAGGCACTCGCAGAGAGCTGAACAGGCTATCATGAACTTGAAGCACCCGCAGTTATTATTGACGCAGTGCGAACGGTTGCACGTGCAACCTCTGGGCGCGGCTGCTTTGCCTCACTATCCATTATGTTGTAGATTATTTTTTTATTTTGTTTTGTTATTTTGAGTTGAACAAAATTCAAGCAAATGACTAAATTCAGTGCAAATGTCATAAAGAAAAATCGGCTTCGAAAGCGGCTGTCATTTGTCAAAATGAAACATCGAAAAGGAACATTACACAAATTTGAAAGTTCCGTTTAAAACTCAATACTCAGTTCCAGTTCCCCGCTTGTTGCCGTTTTGTGGCACAGAAATCTGGTCCTGTTAGGGGCCTCTCTGCCCCAATGCTTGGTCCGTACCTCATGAATATCAATTTATATATACACATATGTATATATTTATATATACACATATGTATATTCATTTTCGGAATTAAGGGTTTTCTTTTAGCATCCACGAATGTGGAACGTATAGTTGATGGTTTATGTTTTGCCACCCTCAATGTGTGCCCAGTTCATGACGGCCTATTTTAATCAACTTAATGAGTCTAGGCTCTGGAAGCGGAGTTTCCAAACGAGATGCCATACTCATCATGGCCTGGATAAAGTCGTTGACTGACTCTCCAGGGAGTTGTTGGCGCTGCCCCAATTCCTGCACTCGATCTACGTCGTCCCAACTGCCATGAAACCTTGTGAGAAGAGCCTTCCGAAGTTCCTCCCAGGAGCGGATCGGTCGCTGCCTAACGTGGAGCCAGTACCACTCTCGGGCTCTTCTGTTGCTACGGCAGCATCTTCTTCTTTAATAACTGCAGCTTTGGAGGCTACAACTAATGCAGCTTTTGCGGGAGCTTCATCGGCTTTGCAAGCGGCAGCCTCTTCTGTTGCTACAGCCTCTTCTGTTGCTACGGCAGCATCTTTTTTGATAACTGCAGCTTTGGAGACTACAACTAATGCAGCTTTTGCGGCAGCTACGTCAGCTTTTGCAGCAGCAGCTTCTCCTTCTTTCACTGCGGCAGTTTCTTTAGCTTTGTCACTGCGCACTGTGCCCCTTTTTGTTTTTGTGGCAACCTCCATTTCTAGCTCCTCCACTAGCTTCTCCGTGTTGTGACAATCTGCAGACTGGCGATTTGTAGCTATGATGTATGGTGTATGGTGTTTGCAGGACTTTCCAAGGCACTCGCAGAGAGCTGAACAGGCTTTCATGGACTTGAAGCACCCGCAGTTATTATTGACGCAGTGCGAACGGTTGCACGTGCAACCTCTGGGCGCGGCTGCTTTGCCTCACTATCCATTATGTTGTAGATTATTTATTTATTTTGTTTTGTTATTTTGTGTTGAACAAAATTCAAGCAAATGACTAAATTCAGTGCAAATGTCATAAAGAAAAGTCGGCTTCGAAAGCTCAATACTCAATACAAATGTCATAAAGAAAAGTCGGCTTCGAAAGCGGCTGTCATTTGTCAAAATGAAACATCGAAAAGGAACATTACACAAATTTGAAAGTTCCGTTTAAAACTCAATACTCAGTTCCAGTTCCCCGCTTGTTGCCGTTTTCTGTGCCACAAAACGGATCTGGTCCTGTTAGGGGCCTCTCTGCCCCTATGCTTGGTCCGTACCTCATGAATATCAATTTATATATACACATATGTATATTTATTTTCGGAATTAAGGGTTTTCTTTTAGCATCCACGAATGTGGAACGTATAGTTGATGGTTTATGTTTTGCCACCCTCAATGTGTGCCCAGTTCATGACGGCCTCTTTTAATCAACTTAATGAGTCTAGGCTCTGGAAGCGGAGTTTCCAAACGAGATGCCATACTCATCATGGCCTGAATAAAGTCGTTGACTGACTCTCCAGGGAGTTGTTGGCGCTGCCTCAATTCCTGCACTCGATCTACGTCGTCCCAACTGCCACGAAACCTTGCGAGAAGAGCCTTCCGAAGTTCCTCCCAGGAGCGGATCGGTCGCTGCCTAACGTGGAGCCAGTACCACTCTCGGGCTCTTCTGTTGCAACGGCAGCATCTTCTTCTTTAATAACTGCAGCTTTGGAGGCTACAAATAATGCAGCTTTTGCGGCAGCTTCATCAGCTTTGCAAGCGGCAGCCTCTTCTGTTGCTACGGCCTCTTCTGTTCCTACGGCAGCATCTTCTTCTTTGATAACTGCAGCTTTGGAAGCTACAACTAATGCAGCTTTTGCGGCAGCTACATCAGCTTTGCAAGCGGCAGCCTCTTCTGTTGCTACGGCAGCATCTTCTTCTTTGATAACTGCTGCTTTGGAGGCTACAACTAATGCAGCTTTTGCGGCAGCTTCATCAGCTTTGCAAACGGCAGCCTCTTCTGTTGCAACGGCAGCATCTTCTTTAATAACTGCAGCTTTGGAGGCTACAAATAATGCAGCTTTTGCGGCAGCTTCATCAGCTTTGCAAGCGGCAGCCTCTTCTGTTGCTACGGCCTCTTCTGTTCCTACGGCAGCATCTTCTTTGATAACTGCAGCTTTGGAAGCTACAACTAATGCAGCTTTTGCGGCAGCTACATCAGCTTTGCAAGCGGCAGCCTCTTCTGTTGCTACGGCAGCTTCTTCTTCTTTGATAACTGCTGCTTTGGAGGCTACAACTAATGCAGCTTTTGCGGCAGCTTCATCAGCTTTGCAAGCGGCAGCCTCTTCTGTTGCTACGGCAGCATCTTCTTCTTTGATAACTGCAGCTTTGGAGGCTACAGCTAATGCAGCTGTTGCCTCTTCTGTTGCTACGGCCTCTCCTGTTGCTACGGCAGCATCTTCTTCTTTGATAACTGCAGCTTTGGAAGCTACAACTAATGCAGCTTTTGCGGCAGCTACATCAGCTTTGCAAGCGGCAACCTCTTCTGTTGCTACGGCACGCATCTTCTTCTTTGATAACTGCAGCTTTGGAGGCTACAACTAATGCTTTTGCGGCAGCTTCATCGGCTTTGCAAGCGGCAGCCTCTTCTGTTGCTACGGCAGCATCTTCTTCTTTAATAACTGTAGCTTTGGAGGCTACAACTAATGCAGCTTTTGCGGCAGCTTCATCAGCTTTGCAAGCGGCAGCCTCTTCTGTTGCTACGGCCTCTTCTGTTCCTACGGCAGCATCTTCTTCTTTGATAACTGCAGCTTTGGAAGCTACAACTAATGCAGCTTTTGCGGCAGCTACATCAGCTTTGCCAGCGGCAGCCTCTTCTGTTGCTACGGCAGCATCTTCTTCTTTGATAACTGCAGCTTTGGAAGCTACAACTAATGCAGCTTTTGCGGCAGCTACATCAGCTTTGCAAGCGCCAGCCTCTTCTGTTGCTACGGCAGCATCTTCTTCTTTGATAACTGCTGCTTTGGAGGCTACAACTAATGCAGCTTTTGCGGCAGCTTCATCAGCTTTGCAAGCGGCAGCCTCTTCTGTTGCTACGGCAGCATCTTCTTCTTTGATAACTGCAGCTTTGGAGGCTACAACTAATGCAGCTGTTGCCTCTTCTGTTGCTACGGCCTCTCCTGTTGCTACGGCAGCATCTTCTTCTTTGATAACTGCAGCTTTGGAAGCTACAACTAATGCAGCTTTTGCGGCAGCTACATCAGCTTTGCAAGCGGCAACCTCTTCTGTTGCTACGGCACGCATCTTCTTCTTTGATAACTGCAGCTTTGGAGGCTACAACTAATGCTTTTGCGGCAGCTTCATCGGCTTTGCAAGCGGCAGCCTCTTCTGTTGCTACGGCAGCATCTTCTTCTTTGATAACTGCAGCTTTGGAGGCTACAACTAATGCAGCTGTTGCCTCTTCTGTTGCTACGGCCTCTTCTGTTGCTACGTCAGCATCTTCTTCTTTGATAACTGCAGCTTTGGAAGCTACAACTAATGCAGCTTTTGCGGCAGCTACATCAGCTTTGCAATTTGCAACCTCTTCTGTTGCTACGGCACGCATTTTCTTCTTTGATCACTGCAGCTTTGGAGGCTACAACTAATGCAGCTTTTGCGGCAGCTTCATCAGCTTTGCAAGCGGCAGCCTCTTCTGTTGCTACGGCAGCATCTTCTTCTTTGATAATTGCAGCTTTGGAGGCTACAACTAATGCAGTTTTTGCGGCAGCTTCATCAGCTTTGCAAGCGGCGGCCTCTTCTTTTGCTACGGCAGCATCTTCTTCTTTGATAACTGCAGCTTTGGAGGCTACAACTAATGCAGCTTTTGCGGCAGCTACATCAGCTTTGCAAGCGGCAGCCTCTTCTGTTGCTACGGCAGCATCTTCTTTGATAACTGCAGCTTTGGAGGCTACAACTAATGCAGCTTTTGCGGCAGCTTCATCGGCATTGCAAGCGGCAGCCTCTTCTGTTGCTACGGCATACCAAGGGTGGAATTTGAGTCGGCAGAATACAAGGAGCTGGTGGCAGAAGTTGTAAAGAATCAAGACCAACTAGCAGATTTGCGCGTCGAGGACGGTCTATTGTACAAGCGAACCGGGTTTGATAGATTGGAAGATGAAGTAGAAGGCACGCTGTGGAAGTTGTGGGTGCCGGAATCCCTGGCGTCCACCCTCTTAGAACAGGCTCACGTGGACGCGAAGGCTTCTCACGGAGGCGTAGCGAAAACGCTGCACTTGTTGCGTAGACAGTGTTACTGGCCTAAAATGGCGATTCAAGTGAGAGAGTACTTGAGGGATTGTGTGGTGTGCAAAGAAACGAAAGCCCCGAACCACAGGATGCAAGTGTCCATAGGACAGGAGGTAAAGACGGAAAGGCCTTTTCCAAAATTATATATAGACTTTTTGGGAAAGTACCCGCGATCGAAGAGAGGTCATGCATGGGTCTTCGTAGTCGTCGATCACTTTTCGAAATTTACCTTTCTGAAGGCCATGAAGAACGCTACGGCTGACAATGTCGTCGAGTTTCTCGTACACGAAGTTTTCTTCAAATTTGGCGTACCCGAAACCATCCATTCGGACAATGGTCGACAATTTGTTTCCAAAAATTTCGAAAATATGGTCGCAGCTTTCGGAATCACCCACATGAGAACGGCCATATATTCACCGCAAAGCAATGCAGCCGAGCGGGTGAATCGAACGGTGCTCGCAGCAATCCGCGCGTACTTAGAGCTGGATCATAGGGAATGGGATCACTTCCTGCCCGAAATTGAGGTAGCGATACGGAATGCTGTCCATTCGGCAACCGGGGTAGCGCCATTTTTTGCGGTGTTTGGACAGCACATGTTCTTGAATGGGGCCTGTTATAAGCTCTCGCGGAAGCTGAGATCTATGGGCGAGCACGCCATCTCCGATTTGGGTACGCAGGACAAGATCCGGGTCGTGCAAGAACAGGTAAAGTGGCATCTGCACCAGGCGTTTGAACGAAGCCAACAGCAGTTTAACAAACGGGCTCGAAAGTTCCACGCTGTAGCCGGACAAGAGGTTTATAGAATGAATTTCGTGCTTAGTGACTTCAGCAAAGCCTTTAACGCGAAGTTCGCGGGAAAATTCCGAAAGTGCCGAATTGTCAGAGCCGTAGGGAACAACGCATACGAAGTTGAGGATAAAAACGGAAGATCTCTAGGCGTCGTCCACGCTGAAGATCTCCGGTTTTAAGTAGGGTGTAGCGTGGGTGTGGCCTACATTGGGCGAGGTTTGCAGAGGGCAACCGTCTAATTCGCTAAGTAATGCGAAGACAATTCTTATAGTTCAGGCCGGCGCATAACTTTAAATTGCCGTGTGCTGTTGCATTCGCCGTGGAACACCAGAATAAACAAGCGACATACCTCCCATTATATTTTTTATGTTGCCTACCTTAGGGCATTTACTTTAATGAAAATTCGCCTTACAATTCTCAAATGGTTTAAGCGCAGACCGATTGGCATGCTAGATGCAGCAAACGAGCGAGGCCGGGAAAAAACGAGAAAAAACGGGCCGAAATTTAAAGGGAAAAACAGAGGCGGAAAAAAGGCCACTGAATTGTTTTTCCATTCCACTTACATGGTGGTTAATCGTAAAAGTTACATGTTACGATTTATTATTTTTTTTGTTTTTTTTTGTTGTTAGAGCTAAGTGATATATATTAAATTAATTATAAATATGAATAAAATATAGTCAGACCATGAAATGCGAATAGATTAGTTTGGAGGGGAGAATCGCCGGGAGTATGGAGTAGATTGATCGCCAACTCCAATATGAGGGCGATGAAACCACAAAATCCCACTGGTTCATCGCAGGAAGGGCGGGTACGTCGTGGCCATAAACACCAGGCCAGCCAACTGTTCCCTTCATTTTTTTGTATGTGCATGTAGGTCGATATGTAGTGTTGTGAAGATAGTTTCGTATCTGTACTGTCTATGGGTAGGGTTGGAATTACCACACCCTGAGAAAACCGAGTTAGCCGAGGTTGCCCACTGAGAAACAATAGACGTGTTACAATCCTATATCTGAAATCGGAGCATGAGCGGGACAAGTGGCGCAAGACGCTGACCGAAGCCATGTAAGGAAATATTAGGATATGATAACTGATAAAAAGCAGTAGCAGTAGTACAAATATATCTTACCAAAAATTTATGTTTAAAACAAATATCACAATGACTCAAATAACACTTTTAAGCTTTAATGCGTGTAGATTTTGCAACCACATTTAACTTAACTATTTTTTCTGTTGCAGGGAAAGCCTGGATCCGCCTGGTTGTCGCAATACGGATCATAAAATGGAAATCTACACATTTCATGCGCCCACAATGTGCCGGCATTGCTCGAAGTTTCTTAAGGGTTGCATAAGTGTGCATCTGGGCTGCATCTCATCGACGGGGCGCTGCAAGCAGAATCCGGTTAGCATACCGCCGCCCGTCTGCGATCGCCAGTTGTCCGAGTTTAATTGGTTCGTAGGCAACATGGATCGTGAGACGGCTGCCAATCGATTGGAAAATCGACGCATTGGCTCCTATCTGCTCCGTGTTCCTGCTGCTAATGAGGAGGAACCTATTCACAACTACAGCTACAGCAACAGCAACAAGAATACCAGGACCTGCAGTTAGAACAACAATTACAGCAACAATAAGATGATGATGGTGGTGACAATGACGAGGAAGCGATATTTGTTGCACTCAGTTAGCACATCCAGATAGTTGGACTCGGTGTCGATGAGCTCGCGTATGACATAATCTCGCTGCTCAAAGCTGGTTGCCGATGTGGTCTAAGAGAACGGGTAGGGAAAAGATGGGCAACCGTTAGTCAATTTGAGCAGAGATTAGGCAACAGCCTAGTCACAAGAGTCATGCAACAAAGCAAAACACTTAACAATGTTTGGCAGGCTATTATGATGTGTACAATTGAACCAAATTACTACCTGGCCTCTACTCGTTCTGTGCAGCGCACACAAATCTTGATAGACCTCCTCTTCCTTTGTGTTGATGTGAAAATAAAATAAAAAAAATAAATCATAAACGAAAAATAAAACTCATAACGGATGCAAAATAGTAAGCGAAAAAATAAAATATTTCTAAATTCAAAGTAAAATCATTTAGCGCTTACTGGTCTACAATAAATAAAATATATCGTTTACACAGTGAAATAAATATCGATAAGTCAATACAACACAACGTGCCTCATCGCTTGAGCACAACAGCAGCTCGATTAACAGTGTCAAGTTAACTTAGCACACAACGAAAATAACCAGGCGACAGCAACAGCAGCCAAGCAGCAAATTTCGACTTTTTTGTTTGTTTATTGTATTGTGCACGTGCGTTGAAAGCATTTTGAAGCGCTAACTAATATGCAAAAAGTGGCTCCAAGAATTGTAAGTAATAAAAATGCATTTGCATCAACTGGCTAAGCGTAAAAATCACAATTGCAGGGTCGTATACTTGTGACCAAGCGCATCGAAGCCGAAGATTTATTTTCGAAATATTCATCCAAGCAAGTAGAGTCATGGAAGTGATTTTCACATGTTGCAAAGCATAGAACATACGTTTCCTTTGTTATTCTTGTTGTTGTTCGTTGCTCTTGCAGAAAATTCAAGGACATCGCCAAAATCGGCTATTACAGTGCACGCGCGCTGCGCCAGCGCAGGCGGGGTTTGCGGTGACTGGAATAATCTGATAGCTCCCCATCCGAGTGGTCTGTCCTCGCGATCGTCACAGCTGCGTCACATTCATGCCAGGCACCAAATGCTCCAAAAACTGTCCGGCCACTTTGCAAAGATTGTCCACACGCAACTCCATGCGATGCTCGAAGCGGCGTTGATGTCTATAATATTTCTCCCGTTCGCTCATTGCCTTGCGCTTTCTTTTCATCGACATTGGGTTCGCCTGATCGGCGACCATTGCTATTCGCGCTGCTGTCCATTGTGAAAATGCCACATTTGCAGCATGAATTTCTTCTGGTGTCGGTTCCGCTGCGCTGCCCTCACCTATATCTGAGTCGGATTTTGCTGGCAATGGTGATCCCATGATGGAATCTACCTCCGACAAGTCAGACACCTCAACGGCCACCGGATCAGAGGGCTGTGAGCTCTCCTCCGACTCAGATTCGCTGAACATCGTTGATTTTGAGCCCTCGTCAGCCACCGTATTGAATTCATTGTGGGGTTGCGATACTATAATATCGCCGCATGTCTCTTCCAAGTCCAGCGACTCCTGCTGCGCCTCATCCGGCACATCGAGTGAGTTCACCTCCTCTTTAATGACCACAGCAGGTTCACTCAACTCTGATTTAACAGCTCAAATCGATTCACAAAAGCTGTGGTCATTGACATCGCCCAGCATGGCCAAATTGTTGTTTCCGTTGCAATTGTTGTCGTTGTCGGAGTGTTCGGGTAGCACGTTGGGCTCCTTGAGCGCATATGAGTGCAGATCGGTGGTCTTCTGGTTCATGTAGGCGTGTATCTCGCCAAAGTATTCTCACTCCTCGTTGAACTCATCGATGTACTGTTTGCTCAGCGGCGCCACCTGCGTATTGGATTTTTGGACGCGATAGCGTTGCACCATACTCAGCCACTGTTTGCGCAGCGCGGCTGCACTGTAATCGCCTATTTTGGCGATGTCCTTGAATTTTCTGCAAGAGCAACGAACAACAACAAGAATAACAAAGGAAAGGTACAGTGGCGGACAGCTCAAGTAGACCATGGTCAAAGAAAAAACGTAATTGCCTGCCAAAAGCTAATCGTTTATTATTTTTCAAAAATTCCAAAGACCGATGGTAGGTATATATATTAACCACCAAAATTAATAGATGGCCCCAATACACTGGGGTTTCCCCACCCGCTAGGTAGAGTTATGTAAAAATGTACCCTATTTTAAGGGGAAATTTTATTTGGATCAGTATAAATAAAATAATATATTTGCTTTATAAAAACTTAAATAAAGATGTTAATAATTAGTATGATATCCTTTAGCCTTAACCACTTCCATTAACCTATTATTCATGGAAGATGCCACCTTCCTGATAGCTTCTGGGCTGATTCTGCTTCACTCATCCCGCAGAGCATTTTTGAGGTCTTCATTGCTGTATATTCTGTGCTTCCGGATGTTATTTTCCAGCAGAACCCACAAATTCTCAATGACATTTAAATCTGGAGACTGGGCCGGCGGAATTATCATGTGGGGCAGTTCCTGATGAGCCAGGACTGTACTATCTTGGCCTTGTGCTTGGGATCGTTGTCCTGGTTGAACCGGAAAGTACCTCGGATTCCAACCTTCTCGGCACTTTGGAGTAAATTTTCCTTTAGTATGTTGAGGTACACATTCTTGTCCATTGTTGTTTCAAAAATCACAAAATTCCCGAATCCGGCTGACGAGATACATACCCATGAAATGTCACTTCCTCCACCATGCTTGACTGTTGCCTATACGTGTTTGGGATTCAGGTCTGTATTGGTCTGTCGCCACACATAATTAAGTCCGTCCGAGTCAAAAATTGTGAATTTGGACTCATATGCAAATATGACAGGGTTCCAGAACTCCAAATCCGTGCCCAAGTGGTTTTTGACGAACGTCATCCAAGTCCCTTTATTTTTCACGCTTATAAAGGGCTTCTTCCGCGGTACTCGGGCATTAAAGTCATGTTTGCGCAGAAACCTTCACACAGCCGATAGCTTGGAATTTCCCCTTATATTCCTGATGATCCTTCGCTCCTCCTCTTAGGTGAAAATCTTGATTGGTGATTTTATAATCCTACCTAGCGGGTGGGGAAACCCCAGTGTATTGGGGCCATCTATTAATTTTGGTGGTTAATATATATACCTACCATCGGTCTTTGGAATTTTTGAAAAATAATAAACGATTAGCTTTTGGCAGGCAATTACGTTTGTTCTTTGACCATGGTCTACTTGAGCTGTCCGCCACTGTACCTTTCCTTTGTTATTCTTGTTGTTGTTCGTTGCTCTTGCAGAAAATTCAAAGACATCGCCAAAATAGGCGATTACAGTGCACGCAAACAGTGGCTGAGTATGGTGCAACGCTATCGCGTCCAAAAATCCAATACGCAGGTGGCGCCGCTGAGCAAACAGTAGATCGATGAGTTCAACGAGGAGTGAGAATACTTTGGCAAGATACACGCCTACATGAACCAGAAGACCACCGATCTGCACTCATATGCGCTCAAGGAGCCCAACGTGCTACCCGAACACTCCGACAACGACAACAATTGCAACGGAAACAACAATTTGGCCATGCTGGGCGATGTCAATGACCACAGCTTTTGTGAATCGATTTGAGCTGTTAAATCAGAGTTGAGTGAACCTGCTGTGGTCATTAAAGAGGAGGTGAACTCACTCGATGTGCCGGATGAGGCGCAGCAGGAGTCGCTGGACTTGGAAAAGACATGCGGCGATATTATAGTATCGCAACCCCACAATGAATTCAATACGGTGGCTGACGAGGGCTCAAAATCAACGATGTTCAGCGAATCTGAGTCGGAGGAGAGCTCACAGCCCTCTGATCCGGTGGCCGTTGAGGTGTCTGACGTGTCGTAGGTAGATTCCATCATGGGATCACCATTGCCAGCAAAATCCGACTCAGATATAGGTGAGGGCAGCGCAGCGGAACCGACACCAGAAGAAATTCATGCTGCAAATGTGGCATTTTCACAATGGACAGCAGCGCGAATAGCAATGGTCGCCGATCAGGCGAACCCAATGTCGATGAAAAGAAAGCGCAAGGCAATGAGCGAACGGGAGAAATATTATAGACATCAACGCCGCTTCGAGCATCGCATGGAGTTGCGTGTGGACAATCTTTGCAAAGTGGCCGGACAGTTTTGGGAGCATTTGGTGCCTGGCATGAATGTGACGCAGCTGTGACGATCGCGAGGACAGACCACTCGGATGGGGAGCTATCAGATTATTCCAGTCACCGCAAACCCCGCCCGCGCTGGCGCAGCGCGCGTGCACTGTAATAGCCGATTTTGGCGATGTCCTTGAATTTTCTGCAAGAGCAACGAACAACAAGAATAACAAAGGAAAGGTATGTTCTATGCTTTGCAACATGTGAAACTCACTTCCATGGCTTTACTTGCTTGGATGAATATTTCGAAAATAAATCTTTGGCTTCGCTGCGCTTGGTCACAAGTAGACGCTTCTCTTCCACGGACCCTGCAATTGTGATTTTTACGCTTAGCCAGTTTATGCAAATGCATTTTTATTACTCAAAATTCTTGGAGCCACTTTTTACATATGTGTGATTATCCATTGCGAAGTTAGCGCTTCAAAATGCTTTCAAAGCACGTGCACAATAAAATAAACGAACAAAAAAGTCGAAATTTGCTGCTTGGCTGCTGTTGCTGTCGCCTGGTTATTTTCGTTGTGTGCTAAGTTAACTTGACACTGTTGTGCTCAAGCGATGAGGCACGTTGTGTTGTATCGACTTATCGATATTTATTTCGCTGTGTAAACGATATATTTTATTTATTGTAGACCAGTAAGCGCTAAATGATTTAATTTGAATTTAGAAATATGTTATTTTTTTGCCTATTGAGCAGCGCGATTATGTCATATGCGAGCTCATCGACACCGAGTCCAACTATCTGGATGTGCTCAATGCGTTGAAGGCCAAATTTATGCTGCCACTCGAACATCATCTCAGTCAGGTCGAACTGCGTCTCATCTTTCCGCGCATTCGGGTGAGCATTCGATGCTTTCATACTGTATATATAACTAAAATTTATATGATTTATCTTATGCTAGGAACTGGCTGACATTCACCCCAAGTTTCTTGAGGAGCTGCACGAATCGGTGGTGCAAAACACAAAGCATAAAATGGGACAGGTATTCCTTGATTTTTGCGAACCCTTTCTCATCTATGGCGAGTATTGCTCCTATCTGCTGAGCGCCATCGATTATCTGGCCGACGTGTGCAAGAAGAACCAAATAATTGATCAGGTGCAGAAATGCGAACGTGAATACAATGTAGGCAAGCTGCAGCTGCGGGATATCCTGTCAGTGCCGATGCAGCGCATACCTGCTGCTGGACAAGCTGGTGAAGGAGACGTCGCCATTGCACGAGGACTACCGTTCGCTGGAGCGTGCCAAAGATGCCATGATCGATGTGTCGCAATACATTAACGAGGTTAAGCGCGATTCCGATCATACAAACGGTCAAGGACAGCATATTTGATTTAAATCTACCGTAAAATGGTAACGATCTACTGCAATATGGTCGCCTATTGCTCGACGGCGATCTGCACATTAAGGCGCACGAGGATCAGAAGACAAAAATGCGTTACGCCTTTGTCTTTGACAAGATTCTCATACTGGTCAAGGCGCTGCACATTAAAACCGGCGACATGCAGTACACATAACTTTGCCGACTATCGCGTCGAGCAAAGTCATTCGCGTCGCACCCTTGGACGCGATACGCGCTTCAAATATCAGCTGCTACTCGCACGCAAATCGGCCAAGACTGCCTTCACCCTATATCTGAAGTCGGAGCATGAGCGGGACAAGTGGCGCAAGACTCTGACCGAAGCCATGTAAGGAAATATTAGGATATGATAACTGATAAAAAGCAGTAGCAGTAGTAAAAATATATATTACCAAAATTTTATGTTTAAAACAAATATCACAATGACTCAAATAACACTTTTAATCTTTAATGCGTGTAGATTTTGCAACCACATTTAACTTAACTATTTGGTCGCTATTAGGTGCCGATGCGGTTCCCTTCGCGACAATCACCGTTATCCAGCCGCTGTTAGGAGCAAGCAGTCGCCTTACACACAGCTGCATAACAATTCTAAGAATTTAGCCGCGATGCGGTCGCCTTACACACAGCTGCATAACATTTCTAAGAATTTAGGCGCCAAGCAGACGCTTTACCAGCGCCGGCTGCATATTATATGTATTTAGGTGGAAGCATTTTACATAAATAAAGAGCCTGCTCGTCGGAGCGGTCAGTTCCATTCTAATCGTCGACTCTGATGACACTATACGTGATTCAGACAATTTGGTCCTTCGACCCGGATCCAGAGATCGAAATTATTCGACGAATCTGGAAATACAGTTTTACGCTATACGTAATCTGTATAAATTAAATTAAATTTCGCGCAGCGTTTAGAGTTCGAATTTATTCGTCGAATCTAAAAATATTTTGAGCATTTTTTAAAAAATGTCGGACAAACAAATGGAACTACTGAAGGATCAAGCCAAACTCAGAGATCAAGTGCAAAAACTAATCAACCAAAGTGCAAGCACGACCTCGTTCGAGAAGATTTTATCCGAGTTTCGGGTTAATAACTCGAAGATAGTGAAGATCGGATGGATCGACCACGAATATTTCAATAAGAAAATATTCGAGTCAACTATAGCTGAAGTCACATTATACAAAAGTAAGGAGACGCAAGTGAACCAGCGAACTGTTTTGGCTTAGCATGGCTTTATTTATACATAATTCTTAACTCTAAAATACATTATTTGACAGTTTTGTGTGTTTTTGTTGACATTTACTTATTTGCTGTGTGTCTGCGCAAACTGCAGCGCACGTACAAATAGCTTATGATTTAATTATATGAACCTAAACAAAATTGTTAACACTTTTGTTAAGTGACACTTAATGTAAGCACTTAACTTTGAGTAAAAAATCAACGACTTGAAGTTGGTAATTATAATATTTATAGTGCAGTTATTTAGTACAGTGTTATAGAGCACTGTTGAAAAACTATTAATACTCCTATAATAATGCAACTTACTCTTCCACAATCAGACACTGAAAAGTATGATACTCTTATAGCCTTGGAACTTCGATACCAGAGTGGAATAAGACTGCGAAGTACTTTCTTAATCACATCTTGTAATTACCGCTAATCACTTTCATTATGTTGGAGATCGGTGTGCATAATGCATCAATAGATTGCAATGCTTGTCATAACATGTGGTTAAAGCAAATGAGTTTCACTTGTTGATCAAATGGTTAAGCAACAACAATCTTAATGCACATGGCCAGGGTCTGAAATGGAATGGGAATGGAAGGGGATGAGGATGGGGTGTGGGGGCAAGAGGCAGCACTTGCAATTAATTTTAACTTGTGGGGCGCATTGAAGCAAAGTCATCATCATAATTGCCATAGATCATGCAACGCTGCACTTGCCACTCTATGTGGCATCTCCAACGTTCGGTCGAGATGCTCCGTTTGCCTGCTGAGCTGCAACAACTGCTCATCTCTTTTGTGTCTTTTCTTCTTTTTCCTATTTTTGTTCTTCTTCTTCGTCTGTTTGTCTCTTATCCGCCACATTCCGCAACTTAAATGCGCTCTAGGGACTCCTGTTCTTTGTTGCCATCGCTTGATGCTAGCTGCTGGCTAATGGCTTTTTGTGGCATAACTTCCGCGTAGCCAAGTTGGCCACGCCACCAGTCGAGAAGTCAAAGTCATTTACTAAGTTAATTATTTACTACAATATAACCAACACAAAGGCGGGCAGCAATTGCCCAATAATTTAAAGACACACAGAGTTGCCCATATTGTATTTGTATCTGTATTTGCTGTCAAACTCAGTTTGGTCACACTGCCGACCAGCTGACATATTTCATTGTCATTGTCAAAGCAAACATTGGCAACCAAACAGAAAAGCTTTTACGTAGTTGAAACAAAATGAATAACGCAGATATGACCGAGGGACGCGCAGCCAAAGCAACACGAAAAGCAGATGAAAAATTGGCAGAAGATTTCAGAGCGATGAACGAACGCGT
This sequence comes from Drosophila incognita, assembly GCA_035042225.1. Lineage (NCBI taxonomy): Eukaryota > Metazoa > Arthropoda > Insecta > Diptera > Drosophilidae > Drosophila > Drosophila incognita. The sequence continues at coordinate 16,335 of JAWNLQ010000186.1, forward strand.
AAAACATAGAGTGAGAACGGCAAAACGACATGCTAAAGAAACCAATAAAGAATCAACAGAAGCCTGGGCCACGTTAGCTGACAAAAAAAAAATGCTCGAAGACCGTCACTTATTGAAGGCAATGCTTCAAAGAAAACTACAAGATGTGAACGATTTAGTAGAATCTGAAGCCAAAGAAATTATTGAGGACACAGATGAAGCACAGAGAAAAGAAGACATATACAGAAATGCAGTAGAGGCGATTAAAATTACAGAGTCGATGTAAGTAGTAGGGAACTGGGGATTCTAGGACAGGAAGTCGTAAATCTTTTTTTGTGACAGCTCTTGAATTTTAATTGCCTAATTATAGCACTTGATTTATTGCTTTTGGGGTGGGGGGTGACAGGTGTGTGACCTTTTTGGGAAAAAGGTGTGGTTTTGGGTCACGTGCGTGACATTTATGATCAAAGGCTCTAGATTTATGGGTGATCCTTTTTATTGGGCATTCTATGACAGGAAGTCCTATTTTTTTTTTTGAGGGTTGGGGTCAGGTTGAGGATTACTCGCGCACTTGTGTGTGCGTACGTGATTGTGTTTTTCAATTGGAATCTAATTGAAAATATGTAACCTGTATCCTGGATACTAGAATATAGTGGAGGATCACTAGCGCACTTGTGTGTGCGCACGTGATTTGACACTTTTTATTGGACATTCTAGGACAGGAAGTCGTAAATCTTTTTTTTTGTGACAGCTCTTGAATTTTAATTGCCTAATTATAGCACTTGATTTATTGCTTTTGTGGTGGGGGTTGACAGGTGTGTGACCTTTTTGGGAAAAAGGTGTGGTTTTGGGTCACGTGCGTGACATTTATGATCAAAGGCTCTAGATTTAGGGGTGATCCTTTTTATTGGGCATTCTATGACAGGAAGTCCTATTTTTTTATTGAGGGTTGGGGTCAGGTTGAGGATCACTCACGCACTTGTGTGTGCTACGTGATTGTGTTTTTCAATTGGAATCTAATTGAAAATATGTAACCTGTATCCTGGATGCTAGAATATAGTGGAGGATCACTAGCGCACTTGTGTGTGCGTACGTGATTTGACACTTTTTATTGGGCATTCTAAGACAGGAAGTCCTATTTTTTTATTGAGGGTTGGGGTCAGGTTGAGGATCACTCGCGCACTTGTGTGTGCGTACGTGATTGTGTTTTTTAATTTTGGAATCTCATTAAAAATATGTAACCTCTAACCTATGTGCTAGAATATAGTGGAAGATCGGTTGGCAGCTAGCGCACAAGAGTGCAGCTAGATGATTTGATTTTGATTTTTTTAAGGGTGGGTTCATTGGTCAGTGTAAAAGGGTTTCTAGTTCTCTTTTTAAGAGTGGGTTCGTTGTTCATCATAAAATTATTTTCTCTTCTCTTTTTAAGGGTGGGTTTATTGATCAGGGTAAAATTATTTTTGCTTCTCTTTATTGATGGTAAGCTTATTGATCAGTGTAAATTTATTTTTGCTTCTCTTTTAAGGGTAGGTTTATTGATCAGCGTAAAATTGTTTTTTGCTTCTCTTTTTAAGGCTAGGTTTATTGATCTCTTTTTAAGGGTGAGTTCATTGATCAGTGGAAAAGTGTTTTTGGTTCTCTTTTCGCACCTTCGTTGACATTGCCTAGAACTCTTAGGGCACCTCCCACCTAATGTTTTCACACATCCTAATTACAGCGTTATTCTCGTAAACTGATGTTGAGTAGGTACTTCACACGTACGTTTGACACGTGCAGCTATCTTTTTGTGTATCTAGGTATGTTTTCGGCTCTCTCCTTTTTCTCCTTTACACTCTGTTGGAGTGGCCCTCCTTATAGTGATTTCGCGTTAATTTGAAATAATAGCCTGTTGTGATTTGTATACCTGCAGACTTCTTACCTAGGGTTATATAGTTTATTATGTTTTAATAAAAGATTTTTTTTTTGTTTTTTTTTTTTTTTGGTTACCTTTTCATGGTATATTTTATTTCCTATTTTTACAGTGTATTTTTAAAGATAAATGTATATATTAAAATGTATTATTATTAGTAGTGTATATTTTGTTGAACCTCTTTCTTAGGTTAGTATATTGAAATATAAGACGATCCAGTTTTCTTTTATATGATACAAAGTAGTGGCAAGCACATGTATCAACTCCTTCTGTTGCATCATTCGAGGACCACGAGCACACCGTCAAGTGCTTCCCATATTTTGATTTAATAAGGCGATAGTTTTCATGCTCTAAGAAATATTCTCGGTATTCCTCCAACAGTATGACATGCTCAGGGAAAATAATATCCTTAAACTCCTTAAGGAAATCGTCAATTTTCCTTAAATTTGTTTTAATTACATAATTCGAATTTAGACCCATCATGTTGAAGAAGTCTTGTATGCTCCGCGACATCTTCTTGTATGAGACAGTTCAAATCAAGGCGCTCTTTTATATCCAAAACTCTACATAAATTATCAAAAAGTCATGCACATTTTCCTTTTAGGATTTCCATTTCCTTTTCATTTATTTTTAATATATATTGATAGTCCACACACGTACGTTTACAGGAACATGTTCATAAAATTTCACTTATATTTATCCAAGAGTTCTGATCATTTGTGAACCCAAGCCATTTAACTAGTGCTCTATCATTTCGTCGTCTTATTATCTTTTCAACCAAGTACGTGTCTGGAAATCTTGTTTTCCTCAACTCTTCATTATAGAAACCTCCTTTCAGAACTGCACCTTGATAGTCTTCCAGTATGTATGTAGTGGGATTCGTATTCTGAATTTCATTGATTTTAAAAATTTCAGTTGTCCAGTTTGGTGTATACCCCTTTTCAAATGCATGTTTATGCTTACTAATGCGCACATAATCTCCAACACGAAATTTACTACCATTAAAGATTTTTCTATGACTGTAGACGGTATTTAATAAATTTTTCTCATTTGATGAATTTACTTCAATTGGAGCCATTTGAATTGTTCTATGATGTTTTCTATTATACTCATTTATCAATACTTTATAAATTTTAATCCAACAATATGATCCATTATAACTAAACTCTCTCCACATCATCTCCTTGAGTGTTCTATTAAAACGTTCAACAATTGATGCCTTAAGACAACTATAAGTTGAGTAATGATTTATGTCATCTTTTTTACACAAGCTCTTAAAGTCTGAATTAAAAAATTCTTTTCCATCATCAGTCTGCAAATTCTTAGGGATTCGATTTTCCTTAAGAATACACAAGAATGCATGTTTAACTTCTTTCGCCGTTTTTGTTTTCAATGCTTGCCCCCATGCATATTTAGAAAATGTATCAATAACTGTCAATAGATATCTATAACCTTTATTCGATGTGGAGTAATTTTGCATTTCCACTAAGTCTGCTTGCCATTGGTCATCGATTCCCTTCATAATAACTCTTCGGCGTTTAAAATTTTTACGTGCTGGCGCATGTAATTCTTCTACTAAATTCCTCCTACTCATGATTCACATCTTAATTAATGATGTTAATATTTCCGTAGTTTTATATATTTTTATTTACTTATTTATTTATTTTATAAATGAGAACAAGGCCTGCTTCCTTTCGAAAAGTACTGAGTACAGAACATTTTAAATAAATTTGTATTTAGTACTTTATCCATTTTCCACATCCACTTCCGCCAAGCTAAAATTACTTTTCTTTTTTATTCCGCTCATTTGAGTAATGTCCGAACTTGCTAACGGTCATATAGATTATAACTCTTAGCACACACATCTCACTTTATTTATGTATTTTATTATCTAGCGTTTGATAATAAAAGAGAATAAAGAGTCAATATTTATCTTCATATTTTGACTGTCACCATTAATTAAACTTCTTATTAACTCTATTTGCGAATTAAAATTCGCTTGTAAAGAACTTTCCGATTTTTTCAAGTGTTCTTCCACCTCAATTTTATAAGTGTTAAGCTCATGAAGAATTGTAAATGATATTTCACTTATTGTTTTTTGATCCAACTGATCTTTTTCTTTTTAATTTTTTTTTTTCAAAGTTCTCCATCATTTCTTCTACTTTTCTTTCTAAGAAGACTTTATTAACTGCATCATTATCTTCCAAGGGATCACCCACATTTTTAAGACGTTTGTTTTAAAAAATAATATTCTGATCAACATCAATTATAACACCATTTATTTGTTTTTTTATACTTGATCTTTCTTTTCCATCGCTAGCTGAGAAGAAGTGACCAAACTTGTCAAGAGGCATTTTGACATTAATAAATTATTGTACATCACAGATTCATTTATTTAATAAATAATGTTTGCTTCACGAAGCTCTTCAATTATCGAAACTATTTCATTATTATGATTAGAGTTTCCAGCTGCCTGTGAGGCAAATAAAAGTTTAAGTCTATCTACAATCTCATTTGGATCATCCCAATGAACATAGCTCAGCTTAGTTGAAGTGACTGTCATTAAACTTCCACCCTCATGTATCGATTTCTTATTTAAAGGTGTAGACATTCCACTTGGTTCGTAATTTTTTGGGAAAAGTTTTTTTTATTATTTGAGTGAACTTTATAGAAGGATTTCCCTTGAGAGGACTATGAGGTAGATGATTTTTTCTATGGGCATTGGTCTTTGTTAAGATTTTCTGATATACATCCAAATCCGTATCATTATAACCTTTAGGCTCGTTCAAGTATATCAAAGAATATAATCCTGGAGTTAGATTCCATTTTTCACCAGTTTCCAACTAAATTTTATTGTTGTAAACACTAATTTTAGAACTACCCAACATAATTTGCCCACTTTTTTTAGAAGGTCCAAATGCTTTATCAAGCTTATGCTGACGTTCTAATTCATTTACACTAAGATTAAAGATCTCATCAGTTATTGTATTCGTTTGACTCTGGTCCCCATTACTAATTGTATCAGCTTTATTATAACTCTCTTCGCTTGGTCCAAACGAAAAATCTTGTGTTCGAAGCTCAGTTATTCCTCTATCTATTGCATCATAATAATCACTAATGTTTTCAGCCCTATTAATTTCATTCTTAGTATTCTCTTGTCTTTCCTCTTCTTCTTTTTTTACTTTCATAAACTGATTTGCTATTTCATTCCCCCTAACGATTTTCTGAAGAGGTTTTGTTATTGGCTTAAACGTTTCCTCCAGTTGATATTCATTTGCGGCTCTACCTAATTTAATGCTTTGAAATTTTCTTTTTAGTGCGCTTCTTGTTTTCGTCAATTCTTTTAGTATATGTCCATCCAGTTTTAAGTTATTTAAAATACCAGATATAAACCAATCAACACCTTTGGAGGTGGTTTCTGGTTTTCGGGCGGTTTTTTAGTGGTTATCGAGTGGTTTTTTTACTGTTATCATGTGGTTTTTTGCTGTTTTTCATGTGGTTTAACATGGTTTAATACTGAGTCTTCATATAGTTTTTTGCTGTTTTCAAGTGGTTTTTCGCTGTATTTCATGTGGTTTTTCGTTGTTTTCATGTGGTTTAACATGGTTTAATACGGTTATCGAGTGGTTTTTTTTTTACTGTTATCATGTGGTTTTTTGCTGTTTTTCATGTGGTTTAACATGGTTGAATACGGTTCTTCATATAGTTTTTGCTGTATTCAAGTGGTTTTTCGCTGTATTTCATGTGGTTTTTCGCTGTTTTCATGTAGTTAACATGGTTTAATACGGTTCTTCATGTGGTTTTTGCTGTTTTCAAGTGGTTTTTTACTGTTATCATGTGGTTTAGCATGGTTTGACACGGTTTTTTAGCTTGATTCCGATGTAAACAATACACTCACTCTCATCAACCTAAAGATAGTAAGACTAAATATAGCTGTTATATACTAAAATTAAATATTATCTGGTTTTCTTTTCCTTTTAAATTTTTTATTTTTATCAATTTTAAAATTTGAATACAAGTTAATTTAAATCATCATCTTTTTGCTCCATTAATAGAAATCTTAAACATAAATGACCACAGTTAAAAGAACCAAATCGTTGAACTTGATTATAATTGTATTTTATATTCTCTCCTAAATATCTAATAAGCTCTAAAGGTGGTGGTAAATTTCCATAACTATCAAAATATCTAATTTGCTTAGCTGCTTTGTAGTAAGCTACCCAATGTGTTCCAGCTCCACTTGTAAGGTCTAAGTTAACAATACCACATTCCCTTCTCCGCACTCGTTTTGGTAATGAGTCTCCCATAAAAACACCTCTGAAAAGGGGGATATGTTTGTGGGCGAAATTCATAATGTCAACGTTCGACAGCGGTTTGTTAGGTAGCTCATTTAAAAGTTTTTTGATTGGTTTGTTGATATACCAGATCCCTTTTGATATGGTTTTAGATAGAGTCCATTACCTAAGCAATGGCTTCCATTTTTCTGTTACGCCGTTTATTCTCTTCAAATTCTTTCTGTGCATTTTTCGCGCTATTAATACTCTTTGCAATAGATGCACCACCAGAGGCAAGTCCACCTAATGCTCCGAGTGCGGTTATAATAGGTATAAGTGGCAAGAAGCCACCAACTTTAGGTATACTAATAACTCTAGGAATTATTACTTCATTTTTCTTTCGTCCAAAAGTCTTGCTTATTGCTTTTTTAGCGATTTTTATCGCAGATTGAATATCATATGGCTTCTCCTTCTTCAATACTTTGGTAGCCACTTATTTTGTTTTTGTTTGAGACCCATTCCAAATTTTTTCTTGGCTTTCATTATATTGCTTACAAAATAAGCAGCGGTTCTTTCTCCAAGAGTACTATCAAAGGCCTTTGCACGCTCCCACGCTCTCTCAGCCAAAATTGCATCAGCTATATGACGATTTCCCAAATCTTTATTATTAGAATATGCTATATCGTGTTCCCTACAAGCAGCATCTAGTGGATTTATTCCCTTCTCGCCTCTTTCCAAACGATTTTCTAGCTTCGTTCCTGGACCACAAAACTGATAACCTGGTATATGTAGCTCAATTGGGAGTGAATTGATTATTTTATCAATAAGACCTCTACCTCGATAAAGCTTTGTTCTCCTACTAATTGATTTACAAAAGCGCATTACCATTTTAATAGTTGTTTATTCTTCAAAGTCTTATAAGAGAGTAATGAACTGTTGAGAAAACAATATCAGATTAATAAAACAAAAAACGAACATAGATGTGAGGAATATCGATTTTAAAAACGGGGAAAATAAACAAGTTAGACATAGCAGATTATTACCCAATTCAATTAGAGCCTTAATTGTTGGACCTTCTAATTGTGGGAAAACGAATGTAATAATCAGTTTGGTTGAAAGTCCGAATGGATTAAAGTTTGAAAATATTTATTTATATTCAAAGTCTTTACAACAACCGAAATATGAATATTTGAAAACACTCGTGAGCCCAATAAAAGGAATGGGATATTTTACATTCTCAGAGAATGAAAGTGTTCTAGCACCAAGTAAAGCTAAAACGAACTCTATAATGATTTTTGATGATGTAGCATGTGAAAAACAAAATAATATCCGTACATACTTTTGTATGGGTCGGCATAATAATATTGATGCGTTTTATTTATGTCAAACGTATACACGCATCCCTAAACATCTTATTCGTGTTAATGCAAACCTAATAATAATGTTCAAGCAAGATGAACTAAATATGAAACATGTATACCAAGATCATGTGGGCGTAGATATGAAATTTGATGAATTTAAGAACATTTGTCAAATTTGTTGGAAGGAAAATTATGGTTTCGTACTCATAAGTAAAGATGATCCTCTAGAAAATGGACGCTATAGACGGGGATTCGCTGATTTTATTAGAATTTGAGATATAATATGAGGAAATGATATTATTATTTCATATTGTAGAAGATGTTTGTGTGAATAACAAAACTTTGTGCTTTTTAGATATTGCTCATAAGTAGGAAACTATTTTGTAATTCAAATCAGAAGTTCAGTCGTATTTTTATCCTCGGAGCATACGGTCACACTGGAACTTTTGCAGCGAAAAAATAATTGTATTTTTATTTTATTTTGTTTCTTTAATCGTGTGAGTGTTTCGCGTTACTCTCTTTCGCGATTCGAAACTATCGACGCCCGCGAGCAGTTCTGCTGGTGCAAAACTATTTTTGCAAGACGCCCTCACTCAGCGTGATTTCTGCGTGCGCCGCCACCACTCTGGTAGAGTGTGTGCGCTTGGTGCGCGCAAGCTTTGCGCCAATATGAACAACACCCTCCATACCGCCACTCCCGGCGACGCGCCTGATACTGCAGCTGCAGTTTCCTGGTGCTCGCCTTCTCTTGCCGTGCAGACCAGCGAACTCCGATATAATCTGCGCTCTCGCTCGGAAAGCAGCAACAATTTCATCAACGACAATACAAGCAACGCCAACAACAACACTAATAAAGGCACCAAAAATTATATTGGTGATATTGACGCGAACAACATTGCTAGCAAAAAAAGAAAAATTGCGACAATCAACGATTGCATCCAATTGGGCACAGTGCCATCTAATTCTACAGGTGCTCGTGCAGCACCACAAGCACTAGATGATTCTGATGCAGATTCTGACTCAGACATCGAGTCAGTGGATATGACAGAGAGGACTACAGATGCTGCTTCCCCAATCTTTCCGCTGATTGTGGGCGATGAGGACACAAGTCTGGGCGCTGCCGCAGAGATCCGCGATTCTCTGTCAAACACTCGCACTGCGGAACCACAGCCTACACGGCCTTCCAAGCCCCCTCCGCTTATCGCTGAGGGTATCACCAACGTTGTTGGACTGCTTGAAGCATTAAATGCTGTCACGCCGCCTGACAGCTTTATGCTTAAATGCAGTGGCGGTGGTACTGTAAGAGTCATGCCAAGTGGTATTGACGCATACAGGGCAATCCAGAAATTGTTCTCAGAGAAGAAAATCCCATTTCACTCTTACCAACTAAAGGAGGACAGAGGCTTCCGAGTGGTGGTCAGGGGACTGCATCCATCGATGCAGAAAATTGACTGCTTAAAAGACGAGCTCGCCAGAATTGGGCACTTTGTGCGAGGAGTTCAAACCATCGTCAGCCGGGTTAGCAAAAAGAAGCTAAACCTTTGTTATTTGGAGCTGGAGCCGGCTGAGAATAACAAAGATATCTACAACTTACGCTCCATCTCTCAGGTGCGCATCACTGTTGAATGCCCTGATCGGCATTTGGACATCCCCCAATGCCACCGCTGCCAGGAATTTGGTCATACTATGAAGTACTGCCAAAAACAGCATCGCTGCGTGAAGTGTGGTTCAGCACATGCCAGTCAAGCTTGCGAAAAACCATTGGATGTTGATCCGAAATGTGCAAACTGCGGTGGAACGCATCCAGCAAGCTGGAAAGGATGCCCGGCTTATCAGCGCATTGCCAAAGGAAGGAAGCTTGTGGCTCAGTCTGGAAGGCCGGCTCAATACCTCCAAAAGTCGCGCCCAAGAAGCCCGGCTCCTATACGCAATGCCCAATTTTCTTATGCTGATGCCGCCAGACTGCAAACGGCTCCTCAGCTCCTTCAGCAACTTGGGCAATTGTCACAGCAGCAGCGTCACCCTCAGCAGCAGCGTCACCATCAGCAACAGCTTCATCAACAACAACAGCCACAACCTCAGCACCGCCAGCAGCCGCAGCAGCCGCTACAGCAGCAACAACAACCTTTGCCGCCTCAACAAGATGCTCCGCAGGTTCCTGAGCAACAGCAGACAAGAAAAAAGCGACGACTAAAAGTTCGCCAGATGCTTAGGCATCGAGAGAACGCTCAGCATCAGCAGAAACACTTGCAGAAACGCCAGCAGCAGCAGAGTCACCATCAGCAGCAGCTTCTTCAAGAACAACAGCCACAACTTCAGCAAAGCCAGCAGCAGCAACACCAACAGCAACAGCACATGCAGCAAGAACATCAACAGCAACTAAGCCATCATCAACAACACCACCTGCCTTTGCGTCAACAACATCAGCAGCCCTCACAGGATCAATATCAGCAAGTGCAACAGCCTTACCTGTATTATCAACCCGCCAATCTCCAGCTTGACAGTCTTATGTCAAAATTCGACAAGTTAAGTGAGACAATGATGGCCATGATGAGCCTGTTGCACGCTGTACTTGCCAATAAATGAGCCAAATTGGGATGCGCGTTGGCGTGTGGAACGCCAATGGCCTTGCAAATAACGCCAATGAATTGGAGTTGTTTATTCATCGCCATCGAATAGATGTAATGTTGGTCTGTGAGACTCACTACTGCTCCAGATCACACTATAGGCTACCAGGCTACGATATCCACCTAGCCAATCATCCGTCGGATCGCATGCGTGGTGGAGCGGCAGTTATCATAAAATCTTCTCTGCAACATCATGCGCTGACTCCCATAAGTTGGCTCTGCGCACAATGTGCTGCCGTTAAAGTCTCTAGTGATCAAGGCGAAGTAGTCCTAGCGGCTGTCTATTGTCCGCCACGTTTTGTGTGGGCATTAGAAGACTTTAAATGTCTCTTCGAAGAGCTTGGCCCAAAGTTCCTGATTGCTGGAGACTGGAATGCTCAACACCATCTCTGGGGTGCTGCTTTGGACACTCGCCGTGGGATTGCGCTTGCGGATTGCGTGAGAGACTCCAACCTACAAGTACTCGCCACGGGAGGTGCACCGCACTATTCATACGGTGGTCAAAGGCCGACAGCAATTGACTTTGCTGTGTACGCTGGAATACGTTCTGACTGTCTTGGTATATCTGAGCGAATTGAGCTTAACTCCGATCACATCCCTTTGATCGTTGAGTATAGAATGGCTGTTACTCCAAAATGCTCCCAAGGCACGTCTTCTGCCGCGCAAGGCAAACATCACCCGATTCCGGCAGAGGTTGGAGCAGCTTGTCAACTTGAACATGGAGCTGCGTTCACCGGCTGATATAGACGACGCAGCGGAGTTATTCCTGCGTAATATTAACGCGGCGGCGGAATACTCCATGATTGGCCAACTTCCTTGTTCGCCTCGCAGTCCAGCTACGCCTTTTTTAAAAACTGAGATTTTGGATCTGGTAAGGCACAAGAGAGCACTGCGTCGCCAATATATGCGCTCTCGCAATCCTTTGGATCTAAGGGACTTTAGGCGGGCTGCGTACGAGCTGCGAAAGTTGCTTTTCGACACTAAGAGCCAGTACTTCCAGGATATGCTCCGCAATGCCGATCCCAATAAGAATCATGGATTCAATTTGTGGAAGGCAACGCGTTATGTCAAGCGGCAGCCACTCAGGCGGATCCCCATCATGCGACCGGACAACACTTGGTGTCGATCGGATGCAGAGATAGCATCGGCATTTGCGGATGAGCTGCAAGGCCGGTTCACGCCTTTTGCACTTGCGTCACCCAGCCAGGTACAGGAAACTGAGGCATTTTTAAATGCAGATCTCGATTCTGTTCAACCGATCACACCTATCGCTGAGGTCCGCTTGCAGATTCGCAGGCTAAAGTCCACTAAAGCCCCTGGCTATGATGGCGTCGACGGTAGAGTTGCTAAGGCCCTCCCTGAGAAGGGAGTGATGTTCTTGGTGCTACTCTTTAACTCAATGGTTCGCTTCCACCACTTCCCCACTCCATGGAAGTGTGCTGTGATTGCGATGATTCCGAAACCTGGCAAGCCGGATAATCTTGTCTCGTCATATCGACCGATAAGCTTGCTGTCCACTTTCTCCAAGATATTTGAAAAAATATTTCTTGGAAGATTGTCGGCAGTAAGTGGCTTCCAGAGTGCCATTCCTGATCATCAGTTTGGCTTTAGGCATCACCATGGTACACCAGAGCAAGTTCATCGAGTAGTTCAGCATGTCCTCGAGGCCTTGGAAAATAAGCAGTACAGCTCTGCTGTCTTCCTGGATATCCAGCAAGCGTTTGATCGCGTATGGCATGATGGCCTGCTTTTTAAGCTTAAGTCCCTACTACCATCGGCGCTGTATTTACTGCTGAGGTCCTACCTGCTTGGCCGTTCTTTTATGGTAGAAGTTAGGGGCGAGCGATCAAACATCCGCCGCATCGAAGCGGGTGTACCGCAGGGTAGTGTCCTCGGACCTGCCTTGTACACATTGTACACCGCGGACTTGCCGATTCCGGTAGCCAGAAACACGCTGCTTGCCACATACGCGGATGACACTGTGTTCGTTGCTAACTCCTCTTCTGCCTGGAGAGCAGCAGCAATTACGCAAAGGTTCTTGGATGGTTTTAGTACATGGGCCAACCGGTGGAACATCTGCATCAATGAGAACAAGTCTCAGCACTGTACGTTTGCGCTCAGGAGTGGTAACTGTCCAACCGTCCGACTCAACAACACGACCATATCTCAGGGGAACCATGTTCGCTTCCTGGGTATGTATCTGGACAGGAAACTTACCTGGCGCAAACACATACAGATCACCGCAGCAGCGTGTAGCTCCAAGAGGGCGAAACTCAACTGGTTGCTGAAGTCATCCAGCAAACTCAGCTTGAGCAACAAGCTGCTGGTGTACAGGACCATCATCGTGCCCACATGGACATATGGGATTCCATTTTGGGGCACAGCGGCAAAATCTTGGGTTAACAAAATTCAAGTCTTGCAGAACAAGGTGCTAAGAGACATCTCAGGAGCTCCACCTTATGTGCGCAATATGACGCTGCACAACGACTTCTGTGTTCCGACAGTCTTCAGCCAAATAAACCGACATACAAGTCGATATAATGACCGGTTACATAACCATGTTAACCCATTGGCTTCGTCACTAGGGTCGAATACAACCCGCAGACGCTTAAAGCGCCTCCACACCAGCGACCTCTGGACTGTTGGGCGTTAATATTTTTCGTTAATGTTAGCAAAAATGTTATACTTAATCTTACATTTGATGTTACGTAATATTGTAATACGTTAAAAACAATTATTTGTTTATGTTATTAATTTAAATCCTCTGTTATTATTTATTCTATCTTCAAAACAATATTTTATAACCTTTAAGTAGGTTGATCAATATTAAATTAAATTGCTACATTAAAAAAAAAAAAAAAAAAAAGAAGTTCAGTCGTATTTTTATCCTCGGAGCATACGGTCACACTGGAACTTTTGCAGCGAAAAAATAATTGTATTTTTATTTTATTTTGTTTCTTTAATCGTGTGAGTGTTTCGCGTTACTCTCTCTCGCGATTCGAAACTATCGACGCCCGCGAGCAGTTCTGCTGGTGCAAAACTATTTTTGCAAGACTCAGCGTGATTTCTGCGTGCGCCGCCACCACTCTGGTAGAGTGTGTGCGCTTGGTGCGCGCAAGCTTTGCGCCAATATGAACAACACCCTCCATACCGCCACTGCCGGCGACGCGCCTGATACTGCAGCTGCAGTTTCCTGGTGCTCGCCTTCTCTTGCCGTGCAGACCAGCGAACTCCGATATAATCTGCGCTCTCGCTCGGAAAGCAGCAACAATTTCATCAACGACAATACAAGCAACGCCAACAACAACACTAATAAAGGCACCAAAAATTATATTGGTGATATTGACGCGAACAACATTGCTAGCAAAAAAAGAAAAATAGCGACAATCAACGATTGCATCCAATTGGGTACAGTGCCATCTACTTCTACAGGTGCTCGTGCAGCACAACAAGCACTAGAGGACCCGCTGTCAGATTCTGACTCAGACATCGAGTCAGTGGATATGGCAGAGAGGACTACAGATGCTGCTTCCCCAATCTTTCCGCTGATTGTGGGCGATGAGGACACAAGTCTGGGCGCTGCCGCTGAGATCCGCGATTCTCTATCAAACACTCGCACTGCGGAACCACAGCCTACACGGCCTTCCACGGCCTCCGCTTATCGCTGAGGGTATCACCAACGTTGTTGGACTGCTTGAAGCATTAAATGCTGTCACGCCGCCTGACAGCTTTATGCTTAAATGCAGTGGCGGTGGTACTGTAAGAGTCATGCCAAGTGGTATTGACGCATACAGGGCAATCCAGAAATTGTTCTCAGAGAAGAAAATCCCATTTCACTCTTACCAACTAAAGGAGGACAGAGGCTTCCGAGTGGTGGTCAGGGGACTGCATCCATCGTTGCAGAAAGTTGACTGCTTAAGACACGAGCTCGCCAGATCTGGGCACTCAGTGCGAGGAGTTCAAACCATCGTCAGCCGGGTTAGCAAAAAGGAGCTAAACCTTTGTTATTTGGAGCTGGAGCCGGCTGCGAATAACAAAGAGATCTACAACTTATGCTCCATCTCTCAGGTGCGCATCACTGTTGAATGTCCTGATCGGCATTTGGACATCCCCCAATGCCACCGCTGCCAGGAATTTGGTCATACTATGAAGTACTGCCAAAAACAGCATCGCTGCGTTAAGTGTGGTTCAGCACATGCCAGTCAAGCTTGCGAAAAACCATTGGATGTTGATCCGAAATGTGCAAACTGCGGTGGAACGCATCCAGCAAGCTGGAAAGGATGCCCGGCTTATCAGCGCATTGCCAAAGGAAGGAAGCTTGTGGCTCAGTCTGGAAGGCCGGCTCAATACCTCCAAAAGTCGCGCCCAAGAAGCCCGGCTCCTATACGCAATGCCCAATTTTCTTATGCTGATGCCGCCAGACTGCAAACGGCTCCTCAGCTCCTTCAGCAACTTGGGCAATTGTCACAGCAGCAGCGTCACCCTCAGCAGCAGCGTCACCATCAGCAACAGGTTCATCAACAACAACAGCCACAACCTCAGCACCGCCAGCAGCCGCAGCAGCCGCTACAGCAGCAACAACAACCTTTGCCGCCTCAACAAGATGCTCCGCAGGTTCCTGAGCAACAGCAGACAAGAAAAAAGCGACGAGTAAAAGTTCGCCAGATGCTTAGGCATCGAGAGAACGCTCAGCATCAGCAGAAACACTTGCAGAAAAGCCAGCAGCAGCAGAGTCACCATCAGCAGCAGCTTCTTCAAGAACAACAGCCACAACTTCAGCAACGCCAGCAGCAGCAACACCAACAGCAACAGCACATGCAGCAAGAACATCAACAGCAACTAAGCCATCATCAACAACACCACCTGCCTTTGCGTCAACAACATCAGCAGCCCTCACAGGATCAATATCAGCAAGTGCAACAGCCTTACCTGTATTATCAACCCGCCAATCTCCAGCTTGACAGTCTTATGTCAAAATTCGACAAGTTAAGTGAGACAATGATTGCCAATAAATGAGCCAAATTGGGATGCGCGTTGGCGTGTGGAACGCCAATGGCCTTGCAAATAACGCCAATGAATTGGAGTTGTTTATTCATCGCCATCGAATAGATGTAATGTTGGTCTGTGAGACTCACTACTGCTCCAGATCACACTATAGGCTACCAGGCTACGATATCCACCTAGCCAATCATCCGTCGGATCGCATGCGTGGTGGAGCGGCAGTTATCATAAAATCTTCTCTGCAACATCATGCGCTGACTCCCATAAGTTGGCTCTGCGCACAATGTGCTGCCGTTAAAGTCTCTAGTGATCAAGGCGAAGTAGTCCTAGCGGCTGTCTATTGTCCGCCACGTTTTGTGTGGGCATTAGAAGACTTTAAATGTCTCTTCGAAGAGCTTGGCCCAAAGTTCCTGATTGCTGGAGACTGGAATGCTCAACACTATCTCTGGGGTGCTGCTTTGGACACTCGCCGTGGGATTGAGCTTGCGGATTGCGTGAGAGACTCCAACCTACAAGTACTCGCCACGGGAGGTGCACCGCACTATTCATACGGTGGTCAAAGGCCGACAGCAATTGACTTTGCTGTGTACGCTGGAATGCGTTCTGACTGTCTTGGTATATCTGAGCGAATTGAGCTTAACTCCGATCACATCCCTTTGATCGTTGAGTATAGAATGGCTGTTACTCCAAAATGCTCCCAAGGCACGTCTTCTGCCGCGCAAGGCAAACATCACCCGATTCCGGCAGAGGTTGGAGCAGCTTGTCAACTTGAACATGGAGCTGCGTTCACCGGCTGATATAGACGACGCAGCGGAGTTATTCCTGCGTAATATTAACGCGGCGGCGGAATACTCCATGATTGGCCAACTTCCTTGTTCGCCTCGCAGTCCAGCTACGCCTTTTTTAAAAACTGAGATTTTGGATCTGGTAAGGCACAAGAGAGCACTGCGTCGCCAATATATGCGCTCTCGCAATCCTTTGGATCTAAGGGACTTTAGGCGGGCTGCGTACGAGCTGCGAAAGTTGCTTTTCGACACTAAGAGCCAGTACTTCCAGGATATGCTCCGCAATGCCGATCCCAATAAGAATCATGGATTCAATTTGTGGAAGGCAACGCGTTATGTCAAGCGGCAGCCACTCAGGCGGATCCCCATCATGCGACCGGACAACACTTGGTGTCGATCGGATGCAGAGATAGCATCGGCATTTGCGGATGAGCTGCAAGGCCGGTTCACGCCTTTTGCACTTGCGTCACCCAGCCAGGTACAGGAAACTGAGGCATTTTTAAATGCAGATCTCGATTCTGTTCAACCGATCACACCTATCGCTGAGGTCCGCTTGCAGATTCGCAGGCTAAAGTCCACTAAAGCCCCTGGCTATGATGGCGTCGACGGTAGAGTTGCTAAGGCCCTCCCTGAGAAGGGAGTGATGTTCTTGGTGCTACTCTTTAACTCAATGGTTCGCTTCCACCACTTCCCCACTCCATGGAAGTGTGCTGTGATTGCGATGATTCCGAAACCTGGCAAGCCGGATAATCTTGTCTCGTCATATCGACCGATAAGCTTGCTGTCCACTTTCTCCAAGATATTTGAAAAAATATTTCTTGGAAGATTGTCGGCAGTAAGTGGCTTCCAGAGTGCCATTCCTGATCATCAGTTTGGCTTTAGGCATCACCATGGTACACCAGAGCAAGTTCATCGAGTAGTTCAGCATGTCCTCGAGGCCTTGGAAAATAAGCAGTACAGCTCTGCTGTCTTCCTGGATATCCAGCAAGCGTTTGATCGCGTATGGCATGATGGCCTGCTTTTTAAGCTTAAGTCCCTACTACCATCGGCGCTGTATTTACTGCTGAGGTCCTACCTGCTTGGCCGTTCTTTTATGGTTGAAGTTAGGGGCGAGCGATCAAACATCCGCCGCATCGGAGCGGGTGTACCGCAGGGTAGTGTCCTCGGACCTGCCTTGTACACATTGTACACCGCGGACTTGCCGATTCCGGTAGCCAGAAACACGCTGCTTGCCACATACGCGGATGACACTGTGTTCGTTGCTAACTCCTCTTCTGCCTGGAGAGCAGCAGCAATTACGCAAAGGTTCTTGGATGGTTTTAGTACATGGGCCAACCGGTGGAACATCTGCATCAATGAGAACAAGTCTCAGCACTGTACGTTTGCGCTCAGGAGTGGTAACTGTCCAACCGTCCGACTCAACAACACGACCATATCTCAGGGGAACCATGTTCGCTACCTGGGTATGTATCTGGACAGGAAACTTACCTGGCGCAAACACATACAGATCACCGCAGCAGCGTGTAGATCCAAGAGGGCGAAACTCAACTGGTTGCTGAAGTCATCCAGCAAACTCAGCTTGAGCAACAAGCTGCTGGTGTACAGGAGCATCATCGTGCCCACATGGACATATGGGATTCCATTTTGGGGCACAGCGGCAAAATCTTGGGTTAACAAAATTCAAGTCTTGCAGAACAAGGTGCTAAGAGACATCTCAGGAGCTCCACCTTATGTGCGCAATATGACGCTGCACAACGACTTCTGTGTTCCGACAGTCTTCAGCCAAATAAACCGACATACAAGTCGATATAATGACCGGTTACATAACCATGTTAACCCATTGGCTTCGTCACTAGGGTCGAATACAACCCGCAGACGCTTAAAGCGCCTCCACACCAGCGACCTCTGGCCTGTTGGGCGTTAATATTTTTCGTTAATGTTAGCAAAAATGTTATACTTAATCTTACATTTGATGTTACGTAATATTGTAATACGTTAAAAACAATTATTTGTTTATGTTATTAATTTAAATCCTCTGTTATTATTTATTCAATCTTCAAAACAATATTTTATAACCTTTAAGTAGGTTGATCAATATTAAATTAAATTGCTACATTAAAAAAAAAAAAAAAAAAAATCAGAAGTTAATGACTTGAACAACTTTGATCTACATAGACTTACATGTAGATATAGATATAGATATAGATATAGATATAGATATAGACATAGATATAGACATAGATATAGATGTAGATATAGATATAGATATAGATATAGATATAGATATAGATAAAGATATAGATATAGATATAGATATAGATATAGATATAGATATAGATATAGATATAGATATAGATATAGATATAGATATAGATATAGATATAGATATAGATATAGATATAGATATAGATATAGATATAGATATAGATATAGATATAGATATAGATATAGATATAGATATAGATATAGATATAGATATAGATATAGATATAGATATAGATATAGATATAGATATAGATATAGATATAGATATAGATATAGATATAGATATAGATGTAGATAGATAGAGTTGTTCAAGTCATTAACTTCTGATTTGAATTACAAAATAGTTTCCTACTTATGAGCAATATCTAAAAAGCACAAAGTTTTGTTATTCACACAAACATCTTCTACAATATGAAATAATAATATCATTTCCTCATATTATATCTCAAATTCTAATAAAATCAGCGAATCCCCGTCTATAGCGTCCATTTTCTAGAGGATCATCTTTACTTATGAGTACGAAACCATAATTTTCCTTCCAACAAATTTGACAAATGTTCTTAAATTCATCAAATTTCATATCTACGCCCACATGATCTTGGTATACATGTTTCATATTTAGTTCATCTTGCTTGAACATTATTATTAGGTTTGCATTAACACGAATAAGATGTTTAGGGATGCGTGTATACGTTTGACATAAATAAAACGCATCAATATTATTATGCCGACCCATACAAAAGTATGTACGGATATTATTTTGTTTTTCACATGCTACATCATCAAAAATCATTATAGAGTTCGTTTTAGCTTTACTTGGTGCTAGAACACTTTCATTCTCTGAGAATGTAAAATATCCCATTCCTTTTATTGGGCTCACGAGTGTTTTCAAATATTCATATTTCGGTTGTTGTAAAGACTTTGAATATAAATAAATATTTTCAAACTTTAATCCATTCGGACTTTCAACCAAACTGATTATTACATTCGTTTTCCCACAATTAGAAGGTCCAACAATTAAGGCTCTAATTGAATTGGGTAATAATCTGCTATGTCTAACTTGTTTATTTTCCCCGTTTTTAAAATCGATATTCCTCACATCTATGTTCGTTTTTTGTTTTATTAATCTGATATTGTTTTCTCAACAGTTCATTACTCTCTTATAAGACTTTGAAGAATAAACAACTATTAAAATGGTAATGCGCTTTTGTAAATCAATTAGTAGGAGAACAAAGCTCTATCGAGGTAGAGGTCTTATTGATAAAATAATCAATTCACTCCCAATTGAGCTACATATACCAGGTTATCAGTTTTGTGGTCCAGGAACAAAGCTAGAAAATCGTTTGGAAAGAGGCGAGAAGGGAATAAATCCACTAGATGCTGCTTGTAGGGAACACGATATAGCATATTCTAATAATAAAGATTTGGGAAATCGTCATATAGCTGATGCAATTTTGGCTGAGAGAGCGTGGGAGCGTGCAAAGGCCTTTGATAGTACTCTTGGAGAAAGAACCGCTGCTTATTTTGTAAGCAATATAATGAAAGCCAAGAAAAAATTTGGAATGGGTCTCAAACAAAAACAAAATAAGTGGCTACCAAAGTATTGAAGAAGGAGAAGCCATATGATATTCAATCTGCGATAAAAATCGCTAAAAAAGCAATAAGCAAGACTTTTGGACGAAAGAAAAATGAAGTAATAATTCCTAGAGTTATTAGTATACCTAAAGTTGGTGGCTTCTTGCCACTTATACCTATTATAACCGCACTCGGAGCATTAGGTGGACTTGCCTCTGGTGGTGCATCTATTGCAAAGAGTATTAATAGCGCGAAAAATGCACAGAAAGAATTTGAAGAGAATAAACGGCATAACAGAAAAATGGAAGCCATTGCTTAGGTAATGGACTCTATCTAAAACCATATCAAAAGGGATCTGGTATATCAACAAACCAATCAAAAAACTTTTAAATGAGCTACCTAACAAACCGCTGTCGAACGTTGACATTATGAATTTCGCCCACAAACATATCCCCCTTTTCAGAGGTGTTTTTATGGGAGACTCATTACCAAAACGAGTGCGGAGAAGGGAATGTGGTATTGTTAACTTAGACCTTACAAGTGGAGCTGGAACACATTGGGTAGCTTACTACAAAGCAGCTAAGCAAATTAGATATTTTGATAGTTATGGAAATTTACCACCACCTTTAGAGCTTATTAGATATTTAGGAGAGAATATAAAATACAATTATAATCAAGTTCAACGATTTGGTTCTTTTAACTGTGGTCATTTATGTTTAAGATTTCTATTAATGGAGCAAAAAGATGATGATTTAAATTAACTTGTATTCAAATTTTAAAATTGATAAAAATAAAAAATTTAAAAGGAAAAGAAAACCAGATAATATTTAATTTTAGTATATAACAGCTATATTTAGTCTTACTATCTTTAGTTTGATGAGAGTGAGTGTATTGTTTACATCGGAATCAAGCTAAAAAACCGTGTCAAACCATGCTAAACCACATGATAACAGTAAAAAACCACTTGAAAACAGCAAAAACCACATGAAGAACCGTATTAAACCATGTTAACTACATGAAAACAGCGAAAAACCACATGAAATACAGCGAAAAACCACTTGAATACAGCAAAAACTATATGAAGAACCGTATTAAACCATGTTAAACCACATGAAAAACAGCAAAAAACCACATGATAACAGTAAAAAAACCACTGATAACCGTATTAAACCATGTTAAACCACATGAAAACAGCGAAAAACCACATGAAATACAGCGAAAAACCACTTGAAAACAGCAAAAAACTATATGAAGAACCGTATTAAACCATGTTAAACCACATGAAAAACAGCAAAAAACCACATGATAACAGTAAAAAAACCACTCGATAACCACTAAAAAACCGCCCGAAAACCAGAAACCACCTCCAAAGGTGTTGATTGGTTTATATCTGGTATTTTAAATAACTTAAAAATGGATGAACATATACTAAAAGAATTGACGAAAACAAGAAGCGCACTAAAAAGAAAATTTCAAAGCATTAAATTAGGTAGAGCCGCAAATGAATATCAACTGGAGGAAACGTTTAAGCCAATAACAAAACCTCTTCAGAAAATCGTTAGGGGGAATGAAATAGCAAATCAGTTTATGAAAGTAAAAAAAGAAGAAGAGGAAAGACAAGAGAATACTAAGAATGAAATTAATAGGGCTGAAAACATTAGTGATTATTATGATGCAATAGATAGAGGAATAACTGAGCTTCGAACACAAGATTTTTCGTTTGGACCAAGCGAAGAGAGTTATAATAAAGCTGATACAATTAGTAATGGGGACCAGAGTCAAACGAATACAATAACTGATGAGATCTTTAATCTTAGTGTAAATGAATTAGAACGTCAGCATAAGCTTGATAAAGCATTTGGACCTTCTAAAAAAAGTGGGCAAATTATGTTGGGTAGTTCTAAAATTAGTGTTTACAACAATAAAATTGAGTTGGAAACTGGTGAAAAATGGAATCTAACTCCAGGATTATATTCTTTGATATACTTGAAAGAGCCTAAAGGTTATAATGATACGGATTTGGATGTATATCAGAAAATCTTAACAAAGACCAATGCCCATAGAAAAAATCATCTACCTCATAGTCCTCTCAAGGGAAATCGTTCTATAAAGTACACTCAAATAATAAAAAAACTTTTCCCAAAAAATTACGAACCAAGTGGAATGTCTACACCTTTAAATAAGAAATCGATACATGAGGGTGGAAGTTTAATGACAGTCACTTCAACTAAGCTGAGCTATGTTTATTGGGATGATCCAAATGAGATTGTAGATAGACTTAAACTTTTATTTGCCTCACAGGCAGCTGGAAACTCTAATCATAATAATGAAATAGTTTCGATAATTGAAGAGCTTCGTGAAGCAAACATTATTTATTAAATAAATGAATCTGTGATGTACAATAATTTATTAATATCAAAATGCCTCTTGACAAGTTTGGTCACTTCTTCTCAGCTAGCGATGGAAAAGAAAGATCAAGTATAAAAAAACAAATAAATGGTGTTATAATTGATGTTGATCAGAATATTATTTTTTAAAACAAACGTCTTAAAAATGTGGGTGATCCCTTGGAAGATAATGATGCAGTTAATAAAGTCTTCTTAGAAAGAAAAGTAGAAGAAATGATGGAGAACTTTGAAAAAAAAAATTAAAAAGAAAAAGATCAGTTGGATCAAAAAACAATAAGTGAAATATCATTTACAATTCTTCATGAGCTTAACACTTATAAAATTGAGGTGGAAGAACACTTGAAAAAATCGGAAAGTTCTTTACAAGCGAATTTTAATTCGCAAATAGAGTTAATAAGAAGTTTAATTAATGGTGACAGTCAAAATATGAAGATAAATATTGACTCTATAGCGTTTGATAATAAAATACATAAATAAAGTGAGATGTGTGTGCTAAGAGTTATAATCTATATGACCGTTAGCAAGTTCGGACATTACTCAAATGAGCGGAATAAAAAAGAAAAGTAATTTTAGCTTGGCGGAAGTGGATGTGGAAAATGGATAAAGTATTGGTACTAAATACAAATTTATTTAAAATGTTCTGTACTCAGTACTTTTCGAAAGGAAGCAGGCCTTGTTCTCATTTATAAAATAAATAAATAAGTAAATAAAAATATATAAAACTACGGAAATATTAACATCATTAATTAAGATGTGAATCATGAGTAGGAGGAATTTAGTAGAAGAATTACATGCGCCAGCACGTAAAAATTTTAAACGCCGAAGAGTTATTATGAAGGGAATCGATGACCAATGGCAAGCAGACTTAGTGGAAATGCAAAATTACTCCACATCGAATAAAGGTTATAGATATCTATTGACAGTTATTGATACATTTTCTAAATATGCATGGGGGCAAGCATTGAAAACAAAAACGGCGAAAGAAGTTAAACATGCATTCTCGTGTATTCTTAAGGAAAATCGAATCCCTAAGAATTTGCAGACTGATGATGGAAAAGAATTTTTTAATTCAGACTTTAAGAGCTTGTGTAAAAAACATGATATAAATCATTACTCAACTTATAGTTGTCTTAAGGCATCAATTGTTGAACGTTTTAATAGAACACTCAAGGAGATGATGTGGAGAGAGTTTAGTTATAATGGATCATATTGTTGGATTAAAATTTATAAAGTATTGATAAATGAGTATAATAGAAAACATCATAGAACAATTCAAATGGCTCCAATTGAAGTAAATTCATCAAATGAGAAAAATTTATTAAATACCGTCTACAGTCATAGAAAAATCTTTAATGGTAGTAAATTTCGTGTTGGAGATTATGTGCGCATTAGTAAGCATAAACATGCATTTGAAAAGGGGTATACACCAAACTGGACAACTGAAATTTTTAAAATCAATGAAATTCAGAATACGAATCCCACTACATACATACTGGAAGACTATCAAGGTGCAGTTCTGAAAGGAGGTTTCTATAATGAAGAGTTGAGGAAAACAAGATTTCCAGACACGTACTTGGTTGAAAAGATAATAAGACGACGAAATGATAGAGCACTAGTTAAATGGCTTGGGTTCACAAATGATCAGAACTCTTGGATAAATATAAGTGAAATTTTATGAACATGTTCCTGTAAACGTACGTGTGCGGACTATCAATATATATTAAAAATAAATGAAAAGGAAATGGAAATCCTAAAAGGAAAATGTGCATGACTTTTTGATAATTTATGTAGAGTTTTGGATATAAAAGAGCGCCTTGATTTGAACTGTCTCATACAAAAAGATGTCGCGGAACATACAAGACTTCTTCAACATGATGGGTCTAAATTCGAATTATGTAATTAAAACAAATTTAAGGAAAATTGACGATTTCCTTAAGGAGTTTAAGGATATTATTTTCCCTGAGCATGTCATACTGTTGGAGGAATACCGAGAATATTTCTTAGAGCATGAAAACTATCGCCTTATTAAATCAAAATATGGGAAGCACTTGACGGTGTGCTCGTGGTCCTCGAATGATGCAACAGAAGGAGTTGATACATGTGCTTGCCACTACTTTGTATCATATAAAAGAAAACTGGATCGTCTTATATTTCAATATACTAACCTAAGAAAGAGGTTCAACAAAATATACACTACTAATAATAATACATTTTAATATATACATTTATCTTTAAAAATACACTGTAAAAATAGGAAATAAAATATACCATGAAAACGTAACCAAAAAAAAAAAAACAAAAAAAAAATCTTTTATTAAAACATAATAAACTATATAACCCTAGGTAAGAAGTCTGCAGGTATACAAATCACAACAGGCTATTATTTCAAATTAACGCGAAATCACTATAAGGAGGGCCACTCCAACAGAGTGTAAAGGAGAAAAAGGAGAGAGCCGAAAACATACCTAGATACACAAAAAGATAGCTGCACGTGTCAAACGTACGTGTGAAGTACCTACTCAACATCAGTTTACGAGAATAACGCTGTAATTAGGATGTGTGAAAACATTAGGTGGGAGGTGCCCTAAGAGTTCTAGGCAATGTCAACGAAGGTGCGAAAAGAGAACCAAAAACACTTTTCCACTGATCAATGAACTCACCCTTAAAAAGAGAAGCAAAAATAATATTCTGATCAATAAACCTAGCCTTAAAAAGAGAAGCAAAAAACAATTTTACGCTGATCAATAAACCTACCCTTAAAAGAGAAGCAAAAATAAATTTACACTGATCAATGAACCCATCTTTAAAAAAAAAATCAACTCATGTACCTGTTCACTTGTGCGGTAGCTGCTGAGGTGTCCTAAGAGATCTAACCAATGAGAAGGAAGGTGATAAAAGAGAACCAAAAACACTTTTACACTGATCAATGAACTTACCCTCAATAAAGAGAAGCAAAAATAATTTTACCCTGATCAATCAACGACTTACCCACTCTTAATAAAGAGAAGCTAAGAAACAACCTTTTACACTGACCAATGAACCCACCCTTAAAAAAATCAAAATCAAATCATCTAGCTGCACTCTTGTGCGCTAGCTGCCAACCGATCTTCCACTATATTCTAGCACATAGGTTAGAGGTTACATATTTGTAATGAGATTCCAAAATTAAAAAACACAATCACGTACGCACACACAAGTGCGCGAGTGATCCTCAACCTGACCCCAACCCTCAATAAAAAAAATAGGACTTCCTGTCTTAGAATGCCCAATAAAAAGTGTCAAATCACGTACGCACACACAAGTGCGCTAATGATCCTCCACTATATTCTAGCATCCAGGATACAGGTTACATATTTTCAATTAGATTCCAATTGAAAAACACAATCACGTACGCACACACAAGTGCGCGAGTGATCCTCAACCTGACCCCAACCCTCAATAAAAAAATAGGACTTCCTGTCTTAGAATGCCCAATAAAAAGTGTCAAATCACGTACGCACACACAAGTGCGCTAGTGATCCTCCACTATATTCTAGCATCCAGGATACAGGTTACATATTTTCAATTAGATTCCAATTGAAAAACACAATCACGTACGCACACACAAGTGCGTGAGTGATCCTCAACCTGACCCCAACCCTCAATAAAAAAATAGGACTTCCTGTCATAGAATGCCCAATAAAAAGGATCACCCCTAAATCTAGAGCCTTTGATCATAAATGTCACGCACGTGACCCAAAACCACACCTTTTTCCCAAAAAGGTCACACACCTGTCACCCCCCACCACAAAAGCAATAAATCAAGTGCTATAATTAGGCAATTAAAATTCAAGAGCTGTCACAAAAAAAAAGATTTACGACTTCCTGTCCTAGAATCCCCAGTTCCCTACTACTGATGTATAGTGTGAGCAATGATGGCAGCGAAGCGTCAGGAAATTTAGTTCAAAATTCAAGAGCAGCAGAGGGCTACACAAACACAATATAATCAATCTTGCCAATATAAAATGCAAAGCAATATAAAATGCAAAGCTTTTTCTCTTTTGCAAATAAATAATACATGTATTTTCATCACATTTCGAATCGATCACTGTGAGGGGTTTTCAAATTGTTTGCTGGGACTGTGACGTGTCACGTGGAAAATTCTTCTTGGAATGGCGAACACATTGACTGCACCATTCAAATCCAGTTGTCAATAGTAAGACAGAAAGAGTCAGAGAGAGAGAGAGAGAGAGATGGGGAGAGCGTTTATTGTAGGAGTGGGATAGTGAGCAATCGATCGCTCATGTTTGGCAACTCGATTTCGATCAGCTGTGTGGGCTGTGGCTGTGGTTTCAAGAAGCAGCGACCGACACGACTCCTCCTCTTTGACTTCTCGACTGGTGGCGTGGCCAACTTGGCTACGCGGAAGTTATGCCACAAAAAGCCAATGACAGCCGCTTTCGAAGCCGACTTTTCTTTAAGACATTTGCACTGAATTTAGTCATTTGATTGAATTTTGTTCAACACAAAATAACAAAACAAAATAAAAAAATAATCTACAACATAATGGATAGTGAGGCAAAGCAGCCGCGCCCAGAGGTTGCACGTGCAACCGTTCGCACTGCGTCAATAATAACTGCGGGTGCTTCAAGTTCATGATAGCCTGTTCAGCTCTCTGCGAGTGCCTTGGAAAGCCCTGCAAACACCATACACCATACACCATAGCTACAAATCGCCAGTCTGCAGATTGTCACAACACGGAGAAGCAGTGACAAAGCTGAAGAAACTGCCGCAGTGAAAGAAGGAGAAGCTGCTGCTGCAAAAGCTAATGCAGCTTTTGCGGCAGCTACATCAGCTGTATATAGCTCAGTATATATTTATATATACACATATGTATATATTTATATATACACATATGTATATTTATTTTCGGAATTAAGGGTTTTCTTTTAGCATCCACGAATGTGGAACGTAAAGTTGATAGTTTATGTTTTGCCACCCTCAATGTGTGCCCAGTTCATGACGGCCTATTTTAATCAACTTAATGAGTCTAGGCTCTGGAAGCGGAGTTTCCAAACGAGATGCGATACTCATCATGGCCTGGATAAAGTCGTTGATTGACTTTCCAGGGAGTTGTTGGCGCTGCCTCAATTCCTGCACTCGATCTACGTCGTCCCAACTGCCACGAAACCTTGTGAGAAGAGCCTTCCGAAGTTCCTCCCAGGAGCGGATCGGTCGCTGCCTAACGTGGAGCCAGTACCACTCTCGGGCTCCTCTGTTGCTACGGCAGCATCTTCTTCTTTAATAACTGCAGCTTTGGAGGCTACAAGTAATGCAGCTTTTCCGGTAGCTTCATCAGCTGTGCAAGCGGCAGCCTCTTCTGTTGCCACGGCAGCATCTTCTTCTTTGATAACTACAGCTTTGGAGGCTACAACTAATGCAGCTTTTGCGGTAGCTTCATCAGCTGTGCAAGCGGCAGCCTCTTCTGTTGCTACGGCAGCATCTTCTTCTTTGATAACTGCAGCTTTGGAAGCTACAACTAATGCAGTTTTGCGGCAGCTACATCAGCTTATCACGTGCAAAGGCGTCGGCGTCAAGTAGAGGACATCCCTTCGCCATCCCGTCGCTCCTCCTCACCCAGTGGATCTGCCACGCCGATGGACAGCCGCTCACCGCACACATCTCCAAAAGCTCCCATTGCGACTTCGTTGGCCTCGTTGATGGTGCCAAATCGTTCGAGACTCGAGCGCTCATCGACGCATGTTGCCCGATGAGTCGCATAAATGCTTCACTGGCAACGGCCCTTGGGCTTTCCGTCACCAGCATTGGGTCCGAACGCGTTTGTACCGCTGTGCTCCGATCGAGATCAACGGAGCTAAATCGGGAAATTGTGCTTGAGGTGGACCCTCAACTCCACCATCGGATCCCACTCCGAGCTGTCAGCAAGGCGCTTCATGACAAATTCTCGAATGTTGTCTTGGCCGACGAGGGATGGCACACTCCAGCGACTATCTCGCTAATCCTTGGAACCGGTGTTTATCCTCACATCATCCTGCCGGGCATGCTTCCGTGTCAGGGTGGCCTTCCTCTCGGTCAGAAGACGGAGTTTGGCTGGATGCTGACCGGCAACTGCCGATCCTAAGGCAATATCTATTTTTTTTCCATTTCCAATGCTGCGCATTGCAAGGGGGGGAGAATGTTTATGTGGGATACATTAAGCCGGGCTTTATCAGCAGGACATTTAACGGAGGAACACAAGACGAAGTGATAGAAGTTGAAACGAAGGCGACATCCTCAGCAGTAGAGGCAGCTGAGTTCTTGCTAGCTGCAGACATGCAAGCTCAAAATAGTGATAATGGACTAAACCAGCATTACGAAGCAAAGCTAGAAGAAATAAATACTCGAATGAGACGAAGAGCAATGTAATGGCTGCGCGTGAAGATGATATATTAAAACGACCCGCAAAAAAGAGAAAGGCAGCAGAAGTGGCTGAAAGCGCAAAGGCACTACGTAGACGATGCGATGAAGCCACACAAGAAACAGCAAATGAAAGATCAGGAATGCAAGAATATGAAGACCTATTATAGGTCTTCACTTTACTTCATACCTCACCTTTTTTTGTTTCAAGATGAACCATTGTGAGGAGCCATATAGCGATGGCAAAATAAATATATATGTTTATATATATATGCGTGCTATATGCGCCCCTCACAGCAGCTGCAAATCAGACCTAAGTCCGGCTCTGTTTGCAGTTGCGGCGAATTCGCTCTCTTTCGTCCTCTCTCTTTCGTGCGCAGGTTGTCAGCCATTTGAGCGTGTCTGCCAAACATGTCTACCGAGACATGTGCCGTTATAGTGTGAGGAGTATCAATGATACAATATATCCATCCATACTCACACTAACGGCAGACATAGGCTGGCGCCAGCAGATGGCAGTGGAAAATTACCAGAAATCACGCCACCGAGGCGATCGCGTGATTTCTGGTACAGTCCCGACAAAAGGCCGCGTCCCGGCCTATAAAAGGAGCGCCGCAACACACAGCGGACAGTCAGTTTCAGAGTCAGTTTCAGAGTCAGTTGCAGAGTTACAGTTCGACGAGATCCGACACGTAAGCGGAAGCTCTGGGCAAATAATACGCGAGTGCGGCAACAAAGCAAACTCTGCGCGAGTGAGAAATACAAGTGAGGACAAATCAATCGCATCACTAAGGAACATCTAGTCCTTTGACGCCGGCAAACCTATTACCAACAAGGACACTGAGGTCCTTAAATAGTTGAAGCAGTGATCCTTGCCACGTTTAAGTCGTGCCACTGGGTGAGGCCTGCACAGTTACCAGGTGAACGCGTACGAATTCCGCTGCGTCCAGACGGCATACGTACGAGTCCTTTGGCATAAAGGAGTGTCGTATGGTAACCGATCGAGCAAGCGAAGTCACCTAATCTTGTAACTGATGCACGGGTGCCTAGAACCTACTTTTCCGAACAGGATCACTCGCCAAAACCAACGAAGGCCTCAGTGAAGTGTCACCATTTAAACATCAAACCGAATTTCTAGTGTGATTCCAATTAATTAAATAAACCATCCCATTAAATTAATATATCCAACTAATTGTGTTATTAATTATCACGTCGCAACCAGTTTTTACAAATTTGTTGCACGAACCCACAGCTCGACTGAGCGCTAGCACGGCCAAGAAATAAGGTTCGTTACACCATGTTTTGCAATAAATACATAAATAAATGGAGAATTTAGTTTGGTATACGATTTAAGATAAATAGCGTATCAACTGTTTTAATTAGCTTACTTACGAGTTTTGAGTGGAATATCCTGCCGAATATGGGAAAGGCAGATAAAGATTATTATGGCCTTATCCTTAACTACTTTCACATGCATGTAGCATATTAAAATACCAAATGCCATCTGCCCTGGAACGTAATCGACATCGGAATCGGTGATTTGAGATGGAGTCGGGACACAGGATCCGGTACCCAGGATCCGGTAACCGGTAGACCAGAATTAGCCTCAGCAGTTGTCTGAATCACGTATAGTGTGAAATCAAACACGCTGAGACGACGTTTAGAATCGAACTGACCCGCTCTGACGAGCAGGCTCTTTATTTATATAAAATACTTAAGCCTACAATACATATAAATACATTAAAATATACTCTGCAGCCGCTTAAGGCAACTGCATTGGTCCCTTATCGAGTGTGGTCGTTTGTAAGCCGACCGCTATCTCACTCTATCGAGTGCAGCCGCTTGTAAGGCGTCTCACTCCATCGACCTCTCTAAAAATAGCTTAGCCCCATGCAAGCCAGCCTCAAGTGCTTAATCTTGCGGGCGCTGCATTAGCTAGCTATCAGCATATCTCATGTTTCTATTTAAACAATGCTGGCTTGCATGGGTCAGCTATCTGCATCTCTCATGTTCATACTTGAACATTCTCCAGGGGGGCAGTAAATCTGATATTAAGCAATTCTCTAGTCTGTAAGCATCTTATCCTTTTATAAATTATAAGACCTATTATAACAGCTATTACTAAAAAGAGTGACATGTGTCCACTTGCAGAGAAAAAATGCAAGTCGCCTAAAAGCACTTTGTGGTCGTTGAGGTATTGGATTTTCTTTTGTAGTTTCCCAAGCTGCCTGGTGTTGTTAATTGTCAGCGATCCAATGGGTGTTAGCTCGAAAGATTGATAGTCGTGTGCATGCCTTATGAAGTGCGTCGAGAAATTCCCTCTAATCGCTGTGTTTACACTCTGAGGGGCCTGTAGAGTCACGCCTTTCAGTCTTAATGAGCACCCTTCATCCAGGTCCAGGATGCCCACACTCGGCAATTTGACTAACTGATGATGCGAGTCACTGCATTTAACCCGATGTATTCGTAAATGTCTTAAACAACCAGCGATTGTGGGCACCCAGTTCCATCCAAAATGATTGTTCTTTGTATTCAATCATTAAACACGATATTTTTGAATGGGGCTTCATTGGTGTTGTTTCACAGAAATTCCCTTCTGCATCTTTCCATGCACAGTTTCCCTGGCAGACTCTTGTTTCCTCGTCCTCCCAACGGCACTTGTTCAGATCTGAGTCAGACATTAAGTGGAAGGTGTTTAGTGCAGTGTTGTATATCATATAAATCGCTGCTACCACTGGAATTATTTTCTGATTATTGGAGATGAATGGTATCGGAATTATCTTGAAGATGGCTGACTCCTGAGTCAAGTATAGTTCAAGTATAGTGGAATTTTCGCTTTAATTAAGATCATCTCATCTTTGAATATTCCGTGCGCCGCGAGAAGCTTATATGCTGCTTGCAGTTTATGATCAGCAGTTTTCCCAGGTAGTATGTTGTTTCGTGGCATAACATCCTGCACTTTATTCATCTCTTTTAACATTTGAGAAGGCTTTATGAGTATGGGATTCAATCTTCCTTGATTTAAGTCCATGAATAAATCAATTATTTTTTCTTGAATTGCCTCCGCATCGTCGATATGGTCTTTCAGTTGGTGCATGAGTATCAAGAATCTAATTGCCTCTCGGGATGCCAGATATGGAACCTTGATATATGCAGTCATATCGTTCAATTTTTTAGTCATCTCAATGAAGTTTTCGTTAACATCCTTCGTCGTTGTTTTTACTAAGTTGACTGTTGCGTTGATAATCGACGTCTGATTCTCCACATAACTTCTCAAATTTTCACCCTTCCTGGGTACGTATTTTCCTGTTTTATCAACACCAATTGACCCTCCTTAAGATTTTCCTTCTCGCTTCGCCATTTCGACCGTTTCTGCAACGACACCAGGTAGTCTTCCTTCCATTTTTTCCAAAATTCCGACGTCATTCGCTGTATTTATCTCCATCTGTCGAGCGATCCTACCTGCCCATGCATATCTGTATTTTCCGGTGCGCTTATAAGTGGTCTACCCACTAGAAAATGTCCAGGGGTGAGTGCATCGTCCGTCTCGTTCTCATCTTCCATTGGGATCAACGGCCGAGAGTTCAACACCGCCTCTATGCGACAAAGTAGCGTGGAAAATTCCTCATAGGTGCAGCTATTATTTCCCAGGAGCCGATTTAAATGATATTTAATTGATTTTACGCCAGCTTCCCACAATCCACCCATGTGGGGGCTCCCCGGGGGAATAAAGTGCCAAGTTATGCCATCTTTCTGCATCTTTCTGCAAAATCGGTGCCAACTTGGTGTTCCTTAAAATAGAAGCTTCTAGCTCGATATCCAATTTCCTCGCTGCTCCAACGAAATTCGTTCCGTTATCCGAGTACAGGTAATCGGTGCAAGGCCTCTAGAAATTTATCCGTGGTCATGTCGCTGACTAGCTCCAAATGGATAGCTTTTGTGGCCATACAAACGAAGACGCAGATGTATCCTTTGTAAGCCCTTTGTCCTTGACCTTTTGAGCATCTGATTAGAAACGGTCCAGCATAATCTATGCCCGTTGCATAAAATGGAAACTCTCCGATTACTCTATTTCCCGGCAGATTTCCCATGAGTTGGGATGTTGACTTCTGTCTGTACTTCGTACATGTAACACATGCTCGGAAATGTTTTCTTAACATGTTGCGACAGCCAAATATCCAGTATTCTCGCTGAATATAGTTCCTCATCAATTTGATCCACCCATGAATGGTAATTTTATGTGCCTTGTCAACCTTGCCTTGTCCCAAAGGTTAGCATCTGAGAAGGGTGTTTGAGTCACTTTTGCCCGAAGCTTATTTATGAATCGTAAAACATTAACGATTACGCCTTCCAGTTTCGATAAACTTGAATATTTTGTTAGCAATCTTATAAATGGATTGTTTCCATTTAATATTGTTGCAGTCATTATTATCTGCTCCTCTTTTTGGTATACTGGCCACTTGCTGGCAGGCTGCTTTAACCATTGTGGCCCATGCCACCAAATTGCATAATGCTCCAGTCTCTTCGGTGAAATTCCTCTTGAAGCCACGTCAGCTGGATTCTCTTCAGACTTCACGTAGCTCCATTTCACTAATGACAGATGATTTGTAATGTCATCCACCCTGGTTTTCACAAATCTGTCCTTACTGCGCTTATTTGTGATCCATGCAATCGTTATTTGCGAGTCGCTCCATGCGTTGATTTGAACTTGATAGTTCATCGTGGACGAGACTCGAAACAAAAGTTTTGCCAATAGTTGAGTTGCACATAGCTCTAACTTGGGGATGGTTTTCTATTTTTTATTGGAATTACCTTGCTCCTAGCTGCCAGCAAGGTAACTTGGCTGCCTACTTTTATATACACTACGGCAGCGTATGCTTTTTCTGAGGCGTCACAAAATCCATGGAGTTCAATTGCTGAGAGGCCTGTGCTTCCAGTCCAACGCGGAATTCGTATGGTTGTCAGTGCCGGTAGCTCATTTGCATAGCTACGCCAAATTTCTTCCACGTCCCTCTCCAATTTAGCGTCCCACGTAAGGGACATTTTCCATAGTTCTTGTAAGAAACAATTCCCTGGCAGAGTTACCGGAATTAGCCATCCTAGTGGGTCAAATACCCTTGCCAGTTGAGACAGTACTTATCGTTTCGTAACACCATCCAAAAGTGGCAATTTTACGCTGAATGTAAAATCGTCCCTGGCTGGGTCCCAAAGCAATCCCAACGTTTTAACTGGTTCGTCTTTGGCTATTGCGATTTTTTCCGACTTAATTCCGCTTGCTATTGACGCAATTATCCTCTCATCATTGCAGACCCATTTTCGTAGATTCATTCCGCCTTTGTCCATGACAGCTCTTATCCTCTGTTGAATACTAGTGCAATCTTCGATAGTATTGGCTCCAGTCATTAAGTCGTCCATGTAGAAATCTTTTTTAATAACATTCGTTATTTTTTCACCATATACTTTGCAATACAAGTCCGCCAGTTGATGCAACGACCGCACTGCCAAATATGGTGCGGCTGATGTCCCATATGTCACGGTCGTCAATTTAAATTCTTGTATTGGCTCGCTTGGATTTTCTCTTCAAACTATGTATTCATACTCCTGATCAATTGGCGTTATTTTAATCTGACGATACATTTTTTCATCATTTTTACATCTGCTGTTATCACATATCGCCACATGCGCCAGCTGCATAGAATGTCAAAAATGTCCCTTTGAATTTTGGGACCGATTGACATTATATCGTTCAAGCTGCGTCCACATGTGGTTTTTGCTGATGCATCAAAAACAACCCTTAGTTCGGTCGTTAGGCTGTCTTGCCTTATAATATAAAAGGAGGGTATACGACAAGCCGGACGTAAGGTAGGAGAAAGAGGAAAAGCGATAGAGGGATCAAATACCTCGAATTACAGGGGCATCCTGTGGTGCTACCATATCGGTGCACTCGCCCCACCCTACCTACGATTCTGCGGGCCTATGCAAAAAAATCAGAATCCCTTCGGAAGCCCTACGCCTGCTATCCTATCTCCATCAGGAGTACCTGGCATCCGTACTTTAAAAGAAATTAGTGCATTTCTTCTTCAAGCCGTAAAAATGATTTCGAGTGGGTTTAAACACCGAATTGACACATTTTCTTATAAGAATAAGAATAAAAACATTGGAAGAAATCCTCCCACTCATAAGGAATGTGCTAATTACGCACACCGCTTGTAAAATGAATTTGAAACTCTTTGCGGAGTATATCAAATTCACTGATGATGAAATGCTGATGACAGTAAAATCACATCAGTCAAATATGGGTATTGTAACGAACCTTTTCAGTTCGTCCAGTTTTAGCTGGGCTAAAACTCAGCCGAGCTATGGGTTCGAGCAACAAATTTATATTTGATTGCGCTGCGATAATTAATACCACGTATCCTTTATATATTAACTAAAGGTTTCATTTATTTTAATTATTATTATGTTATTATGGTAACTGCCCTAGGGATATCCCTTTGATATCCGGCGTTCCATGTACCATGACTTCGCTCCTAGATTTCGCACTGACTGCGGTGAGTCTCAGACTGCCTGAATCTGACTGACTCCTTCGAAGCTCCTTGCTGGTGGATCGTCCTGTTACGATCCACTGGTCGACGTGTTGCCTCTGCTTGTCGCCTTTGCACTGCTCGACTTCTGTATCTGCAACGCCCTCTTTTATAGGTCGGGTCGCATTGGTGGCGTGAGCTTTTTGGTATTTCTCTAATACCGTTTTGCGATCGCTGCAGTAAAGCAGCGGTCACCTATTTTAACGTCGCTGCACTCGCTGAACTTATAACGGGATACGGGATATGCTGACGGCGCCCATTTATCCAGTAGCGTCCGCTGAAGTAGGCACGTGCGCTTTGGTTGTAGGTTGTAACTCAAGCTTGCTTTCCCACAGTGGATATGCTGACTAAAGGCGCGCGTGTCATTGGTTGTGGTTGCTAAACTTTTGTCTCACTTTCAATATATGCTGACCAAGGCGTGTGTGTTGCCGTTGATTTCCTTGTCGTCGAAATCTGCTGATGCGGTGCCAGATCAAATGTCCTTTTGTTGCGACCGTTGCGAGGGCTGCCCATAGCATATGTGGCAGTTGTTGCGAGGGGCGCATATAGCATATGTCAAAGCTATATGGCTCCTCACAGTATCATTACACCATCGAGTGATCTAGAAGAGATCATCAAAACTCATGCAGCATTAATTAGCGGTAAAATGGGAGCTGCAGAACTGAAGGTAGACGCTGAACGGTTGCAAACTAGTGACATAGCTGGTCAAAATCGTGACAAGCTACGACTGCAGTCAATCAAAAGACAGCTGGCAGAAGTATCAACACGAATAAGAAACAGAGGAAGAACAATAACTGAGCGTGAAGCGGAAATTACAAGACGACGCGCACAAAAAAGAATAGCAGAACAAATGGCTGAACGCGGCGAGGCAATTCGGCAACTATGCATTGAAGCCGAACAAGAAGCACAAAATATTATAGTCGGAAACCAAGAGCTTGATAACGTATTATAAAGTTCACTTTACATAATACAAAAATATATAATAAAATATATAATATTTACTGTCATTGACATTCATCAATGCGACATCAAAAGCGAACAAAAATGGATACAAGGAGTACAACAAGAAACGGCTTTGGAACGCGGAAGAGGAACAGAAGATGAAATTATAAAAATTGATACGAGGGCGACTGCAGAACGCGTACAAACGCGAAGACAGGAAATCAAACAACTCGCTGCGGATTCAGCCTTAGCAGCAGAGGAAGCTGAGGCCTTGCAAGTTTCCAACATGCAAGCTCAAGAAGTTGATATTAGACTAAAGCTTTATTACGAAAGACAGCTAGAAGAAGTAAATGCTCGAATACGTGAAAGAGCAAGTTAAATGGCTGCGGGTCAAAATGAAAAAAAGAAAAGCCGAAGAAGTGGCTGAACGCGGAGAGGCAATGCGTCAACGATGCAATGAAGCCGAAGAAGAAGCAGTAAATATCATATCAGGAACGCAAGAGTATGATGACCTATTAAAGGTCTTTACTTTACATAATACAAATAAAATACAAATAAAAAATAATAAGAAGTAGAGCTCGTTCGTCCCAATCAGAAACGGCGGAGGAACGCGGCCGAGGACCAGAAAACGAAACGATGTGTGCGGGTGCTCATCTCTCCACGGCTTGCAGTAGGACCAGGATTGATAATCCTAGTTGTGCCAACTCATACAAACGAAGGGGCGGCGACAGTAGTTTTTACTATGTCCTACAGCTCGCGTTTGTGCGAGTACTGCTGTCGCCCTCAGTTGAACTAACATCGCTTCGTTTTCTTACTTACCAGTTTTGAGTGGAATATCCTGCCGAACATGGGAAAAGGCAGCGCCACCTCCTCCCATTTGCGATGCTCCGCCTTGAGTTGTTCCAACTGTGTTTGCGCATTCTTCAGTACCGCCTTGTATTCGCCCAAATCGCGTCGCAT
>JAWNLQ010000187.1:0-12245 GCA_035042225.1 Drosophila incognita
AATAGAAACCCTCAACCCAACAAAAATTCTGGCATTCGTGAAGGAATTGGGATTGATGGAAGAGCTGTAGGCTCAGTAAGGGGGCACAATAGACCTTATAGGTCGCAGTGCAAAATATCCCCAATTATAATAATAATAATAATTCTTTTTTTTGTTTTTGTTATTATATTCTTTTTTCTTATTTTCGTTACTATATTCTTTTTTCTTATTTTTGTTTTCATATTCGTTTTTTCTATTTTCGTTATTATATTCTTTTTTCTTATTTTCGTTCACATATTCTTTTTTTCTATTTTCGTTATTATATTCTTTTTTCTTATTTTCGTTCACATATTCTTTTTTCCTATTTTCGTTACCATATTCTTTTTTCTTATTTTTGTTTTCATATTCTTTTTTCCAATTTTCTTTACTATATTCTTTTTTCTTATTTTTGTTTTCATATTCTTTTTTCCTATTTTCTTTACTATATTCTTTTTTCTTATTTTCGTTTTCAAATTCATCTTCCTTATTTTCATTTTCTTCTTTCTTATTTTCGTTTTTAAATTCATCTTCCATATTTTCATTTTCTTCTTTCTTATTTTCGTTTTTAAATTCTTCTTCTTTATTTTCATTTTCATTTTCTTCATCCTTATTTTCGTATTCAAATTCTTCTTCCTTATTTTCGTTTTTGTATTCTTCTTCCTTATTTTCGTTTTTAAATTCTATGCAATTTATTATAATCTTAGTTTCTGATATGCCATTCTTACTTGTTGTGTTGGCCTCTGTGGCAATTGAGGCATTGCTGGTGCTGCTGACGAAGGCGCTGGACGCGGGTTCCTTAATGATTATTTCGTTGTTGATTTTCTGTTGCTGCTGTTGCTGATTGGTACCAACCTCCAGGTCATGGTCCAGCTCCAGTTCGGGAACGACTATCGTGGTCTCTGGTATGGGAACGGGCAAAGTTAGGT
The DNA here is from genome assembly GCA_035042225.1 of Drosophila incognita. Lineage (NCBI taxonomy): Eukaryota > Metazoa > Arthropoda > Insecta > Diptera > Drosophilidae > Drosophila > Drosophila incognita. The sequence continues at coordinate 945 of JAWNLQ010000187.1, forward strand.
ACTCCTTGCTGGCGATGGCATCGAACAGACGATCAACGAAACGAGTCGTGTGCTCGGATAGAAACACATTCAATTGCTTGATCATGACGCTCTTGAGGTCCTTTTCCGATTTGTCTATTTTCAGTAGATGAATTACGAAGCCTGACAAAATCGAGAGTCCAGATTTGGTGAGTGGCTTGAGCACGACGATCAGCCAATCCTTCATCTTTGCCCAGCTTTCCACTATCATTTTGTTGTATCGCCCCCAATGTTGTTTGCTTCTGCTTGCGTCCGCGATGCCGTATTCATCCTTTAAAATTTCGATACCTCCTAAATAGGCTCCCACTTCATCATCTTCGGCAAAGCAGCATCTTGGTCGGCGGAGATGTCCGTATAATCGGATCAATGTGTCTTCTGACACCATTTTGTTGTAGTTTTATTTATTTTTTTTTTGTTTGGTTCACTCGTTGAAATAATTTTATTTTATTTATTTTTTTAAAAGATTATTCAATGCAAAAAAAAAATTTTCGTCGTTTGCTTCGCGTATTTTATGATTTACTTTTTGAGGAAAAAAAGTAAATTTTTCAAGGATCACGGGGTCCTTATGCGGATAACAATTTCGCGAAACACTAGTACGTTTCCTGTAAAGGATCACGACGTTTCACAATTTTGCTATCCTACCGGCTGCGCCAATTACGTTTTTGGGGAGTGCTGTACCGGCGGCGCCAAATGAAGAAACTGACAACGGGTTTTTAAGGATAATATAAATTTTTATTTTAAAAGAACAGACGTCCTCTCCGCTTCACGTACAAAATCACTCTCAACTTATGCTAGTGGTTTAGTTAAAATGAAAACTCGCATTTGTCTCTTCTGCGATGTTGCAGCTGTGTCGCTGCTATCCTATTGGTGGAAGTGTCGGATGGCCCGCTTGGGTCTGGCGATGGTCCACTTGAGTTCTATGCTAGCTCACTTGAAGAATGCGCCGACGGAGTCTAATGGTGGTGTCGGTTGTCCGTTTGGGTTTTATGTTAGCCCACTTGTAGAATGGGATAGGTGTTGTATTACATTTTTGGTTGTGATCGCTGGTTCTGTTTGTAATTTGTTTATGTGTATGCTGAGGCGTTTCTTTTGCGCTGCTGCTGCGGTCGCAGTGTGCGTGGACATGAGAGATCTGCGTGATCTGGATATGTCACTATATATACATTTTTTTTCTATTTTTTTTCGTTTTTGTGGTCTTGTTTGGCTTCTGCCTTTATTTAGCACAGAAAAAAAAATTATTTTATGCTGCCGTGAGGCCAGTGCTAAGGCCAGAACTTCGCATTGATTTTCGTCCACGCCATTGGATACATTCCAATCCCGGGTGTTTGGGATGTTGGATCCAGGTGTTTTGCGTCCGCCCTTTAACAATATACTCGCCGTGAGGGTAAATCTTTTTTGCAGCTCTGATCAGGGATGAATATCAATTCCACTTTAAGCCGTGGATGGCATCAAAATATGTTCGGTTTGTTTTTCCTGTTTTAGATTTATAATTTTTTCATTATAAAGTGGCGGGAATTGGACGCGTCTTCTTGCTCGACTTGCGAGACTTCGAATAGAAAAGGAGGAAGCTGGAACTAAGAAGCAGAAGCTTCTCTTTAGCAGAGCTGTTAACAGTGGTGCTGCCGACAACTGATCCCACGGTTGATTTTGTTTCTTTTCGCACGGTCACGGTATCGGCTAAACCTTAGGCGCGAGCTCGAAAATTCAGATGTAATAATCGATCTTTCACTACCGGATTTTATAAATTTGCATTAAATGGACTATAGGGCATTACAACCGAAGCGTAAGAATATGGCGCCCAAGCTTATTTCACAGGGTTTTCATTCGACGTATGCTTGCGCTTGCATCGAATTAGTGAATTTTGTTTTAAGAAAAAAATAAATAAACACGAGATGACGAAATCTCGCTAAAAGTTGTCTGCCGCTTATTGTCATTCTGAAGTCGCGGCTTGTTAGGGGCCTGAGGCTCACTACAACTGTGCGGTTTGGGGATGATCGGAGCGGCATTCCAAAAAATTCATTAGGGACCAGAATAGGGAGTCAGATGCTTACGCGGTTCATGGGAGTGAGCGTACATTGCTCCAAAATTATATTGTGTTTTGTCCGGCAGCGTTCATGTCATTATGGAGGCTGTGGTGTCATTACAGTTTTTTATTTGGAGGTGATTCGCCTACATGTTTTCTTAGATAGTGATACTAACTGTGATAAGAACGAAACTGTGGTAAAAATAAACAATGTAGAATAGTTTTTTTTTTGTGGTTTTTTGGTGTCAGTGGCAATATATTAAATTTATATGCGATTAGGGACGAGATTCGCGCAGGGATGCAAAGCATGATGCAGTTGCGAAATGAGGTGCTGCGAACAATAGTAGTCACTAGAGAAATGGAAGTCAAAATGCCGCTCATGTCATCGGATTCATTTTCTCCTCCAGAACCATTCACAGACCCTTTGAACCAAGGACCAGAAATTCCGCAGAATTGTGGGGCCGTACCCAATCGGCGTTTGGCAACCTCACCGGTCAGGGAGATAATCCCGCCCACACCTCTGCACAAGCTGACACGTAGAGACGTAAGGGACATGCTCGGGATTGGCGAAATCCCTGTGTGGGGCAGAGAATATGGATCGACCATGAAGATGCGGAGGATGGGCGTTACGAACCACCTTACGGGAACCTCCATGATCGGGCGATTTATTCTTGGGAGGTAGAAAGATGGGGAGTTATATTTGACGGGAACAGTCGCCTGTCCGCCGTTGAAGTTGAGCTTTTGCAATACCAGTATCGTTGTCCTTGGGATGAGATATTGAGATCGTTCGATACTTTTTTAACAGGAAAGCCAGAGAATGGTATTGGTTATATGCACGTCAAACAAGAGTTGACAGTTGGCCATCTTTAAGGAAAGCGCTGTTGGTCCATAGTCGGAGCACGATCTTATGCACGAAGATTATATTCACGCCATGCGACAGCTAGCCTCACGGTTACAGAACCCATTGTCGGTGCGCGATCTGGTCAAAATATATACGTCTATGCCATGGAGCTAATTACCGTTGATCAGTTGAGGGATGAAGCTTGTGAAGTCGAAGCTAGTTTTGAAAAGCGTTATAGTCGATTCTCAGCGGAAGAAAGGCACTGGTCGACGAAGTGGACGCAGAGCCAGAAGTAATAAGAGATAAGAAGAGATAAGAGCGGATCAGAAGCGCATGAAACTACCAGGATGTTGGAATTGTGGCAAAGGAGGTCATGATTTCCGTAATTTTCCATCGCTAGAGCGTAGACTTTTTTTTTGCTAGAGATGCGGCTATCCAGGGACCATCTCTCCGAAATGCGACAATAACCTCTCGAAGAAAGATTCAGAAAATATTTAGAAGTAAGGAATAGAATAGTTAGTGGCAGGCAATTAGAAGGAATGCGAATTGTATCGCGTAGAGTCAAGAAGGCGCGCAAACGCTTTCGACGACGACGTGTATTGCGAAAGGTTGTTGTGGAGACAAAATCAAGAGGCGATCTAAAAGACTCACAGGTATTCGAGGAGGTATTGGTAGGCGGGTATGCGTTAAGAGGTCTTTTGGATACTGGAGCGAGTGTAAGTTTGCTAGGTAAAGGCAGTCGTGAATTGATTGAAGATCTAGCAATTCAAAGGCAACCCTATGTTTCGATAGATACATATCGAACCGGTGGAGGGCAAGACCGATCGATCATCGCCCGAGTTGACTTAACCATATCGTACTGAGATCAAATGAAGAATATTACCTTCTTTGTATGCCCTTAACTAGAGCAACGAGCCTATTTTGGAATTGACTTTTGGCGAGCCATTAATTTAGTTCCAGCCATTCTGGGTCCAGAGAAGTTATCTACGATAGAAAAGAAAGTCGAAGAAATGTTGGCGGTGTCCATGACACATTATAGGGACGAAGAGGATGAGGCAGAGGGGGAGCCAGACTCATGAGAGCTGTCTAGGGACGAAAGAAACGAGTCAGAGGCCGTAAAGCAAGTGTTTCTATCCTGTTGTCTGAAGAACTAGTGGGATGGTTCGGGTGGGGCTGAGCTGAGGCCACCGTGAATAAGCAGTCCCGGACAAACAGCGGGTACGGCTATTATTAACCGCACCGACAGGGCGCTTGTGTTGCCGCCTCTTAAAACATAGCCTCACATAACTCCCCAATCCCCCAACACTACTACCAACCCCTAAGGTGTCAATCGAACCGTACTGAGAGTCAAATTGGCTGGGGGCCCGGACTATCAAATAGCCCAGTTCTTAACGGTGAGTTCAGGCAGATGGCGACCGCCTGTTCTAATCAGCCTTACCCAGGTATCGCAAATCTCTGCCCGGGCGGACTATATTTTCTCTGCAATTCGTGGGAACAACATGAATAGTAATAACAATATAAGAATTCCGCAGGATCTCCCTGCAAATGAAGTCGCAAGACTGATGGAGGACCGAGCCCTGGACGGGGGGAGGTCCTCTTATGTGGCAGAACATCCTCCACAACCCACTCCAACACCAAGGAGGGTGCCCTCTGCACAGCAGGGACACAGTCAGCAGGCACTTGCCTTGAGAGAAGAAGGTGGGGTCGGAGCACCTCGACCACCACACCCAACAGCGAGAGCTGGTGGACAAGCGGCATATAGGCCGGAAAAGAAGGGGGACTTCCTCCCACCGAGGGGCCAACCTGGAGGGCTGGACGACTCAAACCGCAGGAATCTTTGCGGATCACGGGTCAAATGGTATCTAAGGTACCTCCGGCAAGGGATGACCCCAGATGACGCCCTCAAAAAGGCTAAAGAGCCGAGGGACACAACGAGTGCAACACCAGCCCCCAAAAGAACCAGTAGTGCTCTGACACCGCCGACGGCCACCCCTAAAAGGTGGTGTTCGACGGTCAAGAGCGCTGCTCATGGTCCAACGGGGGCACGAGCGTCGATTAGGAGTGGTCAGGAGGAACTGGAGACGCGCCCGAGGACATCACATGCAGCGGCCAACATGTCCAGTTCGACAGGACCAGAAAAGCCTCGCCTAACATATGCGGCGGCGACTAAGAAGGTCAAGGTGGCAGTATTGCCTGCGGATTACCCCCAGGTAATGCTTAACCACAAAGACCTGTCCACATTGGAAGAGGTCATAATAGATGACCTCATTGTAGGATACGATGGGGGTTGGGACACCGCGATTTCATTCGCGGGCATTCATTTTAGAATCGGCTATCTGCTGATTGAATGCTCCAATGAACGCTCAGCCAAATGGCTGGGGGACTTGGTACCACGGCTACGGTCGTGGAAGGTAGTGCCCCTAGAATGCAAGGTGGGAGTTGAGATACCGTCGCCCCACTGCATTACAATCTTCTCTCCAAGAAGTAAAGATCGGTCCATCGAGTCCCTGTTGCCCCTTATCGGGGTTCAAAGCGGCATAGACATTTCCACATGGAAAGTAATTACTAGGAGGAACGAGGGGGAAGGAGCCCTCCTAGTAATTGGAATAGACGAATTGTCCAAGAGGACGATCGTCGAGAATGGGCACCAGATCAACTTTTGCTACGGGAATATCCTCGTAAGTGGTCTGAGGAAGAAGGCTGGTTGAATACGCAGCCCGCCCCAACAAAGAAGAAGGCAACGGAGGTGCACCCTTCGGACAGACCGGGCAATCATCCGTCAATCGTCATCGACCTGTCGGAAGACCTGGCGGAAGACAAAGACTTGGCGGATATGACGCTCAACCCCGAAGAACTGGGTGAAGTGGAAGACGGGGTCGCAATAATGTCCTCGCAGGAGTTAAAGGAAGAGTTAAGAGAGGAGGAAGAAGCTGACGTCACACTGACGGGCAGCGGTGACGCGTGCAGCTCCGGCCCCAACCCCCATGTAAGCACGAGCCCCTCCTCTAGTAGATGACGGGAGTCATCACAACGGGCCTGGCCCAGGCAAACATCCACCGTGCCAAGGCAGCCTCGGCTGTTCTAGCGAGGATGTTTACCAAACGGCATCTCGGGTTAGCCCTTGTGCAGGAGCCATGGGTGAACAATGGCATTAAAGGCCTATTCACGGCAAGCTCAAAGGTAATATGGGATCAAAGACACCCAACGCCGAGAGCGTGCATTATGGTAAGGAAAGAAATTAACTTTACTATCCTTTCAGAATTTATAACGAGGGACTGCGTTCCTATAGCCTTACAGGATAAGGGAAATGCCACCCCCCTGATAGCATCGGCCTACTTCGTAGGAGATCAAGCCTGCCCACCAGCGGAAATAACGAAGCTGGTAGAATACTGCCGAAAAGAGAAGATGCCGATTGTTTTGAGGAGGCGCTTTTTTGCGGTCACCTATATTTGAGCCAGCCGCTGAGCTGGTGTTTGAGTTGAGTTTTAATTAATTATGATTATTTATTTCTTATTTTCTTTCATGGGTTGTGTATTTATTCACTATTTACTCTATTGCATATATTATATTTATGTTTAGTTTACAGTATTGTTGCTTGTTTGATGAATTACAATGTTTGACAAATTTGATTTGATGCACGTGTTCCGTTTGTATGTTTGTATGTTTGAAATTGATTGTATGTTTGAAATTGATGCGCGTGCTCCGCTTGCCCATGCACGATCGACGAGTGCTAAATCGAGAGTGAGTTAGATGAGCTTGCATGTGCAAGGCGAAGACAAAGAAGAATGCAAAGACAAAGATTAGCGATGGGCAAGCGATGACGTTACGAAGCTACGTTACTTATCGATACTTATAATTAATTGGTTGTTGGCTGCTGCTGCCTCCGACACCGATAATCATCGGATGCGATGCCAACGCGCACCACACCATATGGGGCAGCAGCGACATCAACACGAGAGGTGAGTGCCTCACAGATTTTATATGTAGATAAATTCTAGAACTTGCCAATTTCGGATCAACACCGACATTTGCAACCAGAATCAGGGAGGAGGTGCTAGACATCACCCTCATCAGTAGGTCCCTACAGCCACACCTTAGGGACTGGCACGTATCTCAGGAAGAATCTATGTCTGACCATAGAATCATTCTCTTTCTAATAGAATTGAATTCCAGCCCTTCAAATCTCCTGGACTGGCCGGAATATCGCCAGCTTTCCTCCAGCAGGGACGCGAAATACTCCTCTTCCCTGTCAGGAAAGTACTCATTAGTAGCCTAGCCCTCGGATATATACCGAGAGCATGGGGTAGAGCTACGGTTGTCTTCATCCCCAAGGCATGGAAGAAAGACGTCACCAACCCAAAGTCCTTCAGACCCATTAGCTTGACATCGTTTTTATTGAAAACGTTGGAAAAGCTAGTGGACTATAAAATTAGAAGCACTCTGCTAAGGCAAAGTCTGCTGCATCCAACGCAGCATGCATAAAGAGCAGGCAGGTCCACGGACACTGCGCTCTACCAACTGCGACGCACCTTAAATGCGGCAATGAAAAATAAGGAAGTAGCATAGTGCGCCATTCTAGACATAGAAGGCGACTTTGACAACACATCGCATGAGGCGATTAGGGCTGCCCTCTACGGGAGGGGCCTGGACTCCATCACCAGCAGGTGGATACTTTCCTTGCTGGGGTCCAGACAAGCCACGACATCAACGCATGATGTTACTGTAACAGTCTTAATGACTAAAGGCTGCCCCCAAGGGGGAGTACTGTCTCTGCTGCTCTGGAGTCTGTTGGTGGATGAACTACTTAACAGACTTACCACCAGAGGCATCCAATGTCAAGGTTATGCTGATGACATTGTCATCATGGCGCGAGGCAGATTTGAAGAAACACTCTGTGATGTAGTCCAGTTAGGGTTACAAATAACGAGCGATTGGTGTGTGGAGGCTGGACTCAGCCTGAACCCCACAAAAACAATCATCGTCCCCTTCACTAGACGATATAAACTGCAGAGGATGAGACAAATAAGGCTATCAGGTAGCCTAGTAGAAATAAGTAAAGAGCTAAAATACTTCGGAGTCACATTTGACAGTAAACTAAACTTTGGTATCCATGTTGAAAATGCGATATCAAAGTGCTCTAGGGCGCTTTATACATGTCGCAGCATAGCCGGCAAATCATGGGGTACATCACCAAATATAATAAGATGGCTATACCTAATGGTAGTAAGGCCCATGCTAACCTACGGAGTAGTAGCATGGGGGGATAGGGTACGGCTAACAACCGTGCAAAGACAGTTATTGAAACTGCAAAGAATGGCCTGCATATGTATGACAGGGGTAATGCGCACCTTCCCCACAATGGCCTTGGAAGCCTTAATGGAGCTCACACCACTCCACCACACCATAAGGCTCCAACAGAAAGCAACGCTTTTAATGATGTCAGCTGTGAAGTTGGGGGCAATCAGATCCTAAGCCACAAAGATGCCCAACTTCTAGGAGATGAACTTCCCCTGATCATGCAACCCAGGGACGAAATGTCGGCCGAGTATTTATTCCAGCGAAATTTCAAGGTTCATATACGCAGCAAAACGGAATGGACGACACTGAACGAAGTCCACCCTATGGAACCGCACACCATAAAATGGTATACCGATGGATCACTCACCACACAGTGAACAGGCCTTGGAGTGGTGGGTCCTCGGGTATCATACCATGAGTCCCTTGGGAAGCACACTAGCATATTTCAAGCAGAGGTGTGTGCGATAGGGAGATGTGCGGAGTTTAACCTGAAACGACACTATCGGAATGACTGAGCTGGGCAGACACACCACGACTCCGAGAAGCCAGAAGTCTCCTAGGTGGCTATAATCAAAAGCGATTTAAGCGAATTATATCCATGGGGAAGAATAAACTCAGAATACTCACAGGTCTATTGACAGGACACTGTAAACTGAGAAGTTACCTAACCAAGTTAGGTATTTGCAGCAGCAATGTATGCAGGTTTTGCGGATACGAGGAGGAATCCTCGACGCACATCCTAACAGAATGCGTCGCCTTAACCAGGAAAAGATGCAACATCCTAGGGCATCATATCATGAGGCCCAAGGACATAGAAACCCTCAACCCAACAAAGATTCTAGCATTCGTGCAGGAGTTGGGATTGATGGAAGAGCTGTAGGCTCAGTAAGCGGGCACAATAGACCTTTTAGGTCGCAGTGCAAACTTTCTCCCCAATTATAATAATAATAAGTGTTTCTATCATTCGAAGGGAATGGATTGGGAAAGACTGCATAGAGCGACACACAATAGATTTAGTCGAAGGAGCACAACCGTTCAAGGACAGGCCATATCAATTATCGCCCATCATGCAGCAAATTGTGCGAGGTGAAGTGGACAAAATGTTGGAACTAGGGGTCATAGACGAGAGCAATAGCCAGTGGACTAACCGAACAACCGTCGTACGAAGGCCTGGTAAAAATCGTTTCTGTTTAGATGCTCGCTAACTCAATGAGTTGTCCGTAAAGGACGCCTATCCATTACCTTGTATAGAAGGCATACTATGCAGAATAGATCAGGCATACTACATATCTAGCGTAAATTAGAAGTTTGCGTATTGGCAAGTCGAATCGGACGATAAAAGTAAGCCCTATAACGCTTTCACGGTACCTCGAAGGCCATTATACCAATTGTTCGTCTGGTGGACAAAGTAATACCTACGGAATTACGATCCAACGTTTTTGTCTACCTGGATGATTTATTGATAATAGCTACCGATGTTCCCACCCATTTAAAATATTTGCGAAGAGTAGGAGACTGTCACAAGAAGGCAAACCTTTCCATCGGCATGCATAAATCCAAATTTGGTTTCAAAAACTGAAGTATCTGGGATTCATTATCGGTATGCTAAGCATGGATCCCGAGAGAGTGGTAGCGATTAAAAGAATCCCAAGACCACGTTCGCGAAAAGAAGTTCGTTCCTTTTTAGGCACCGATGGGTGGTATAGGCATTTTATTCGAGACTTCGCTAGCATATACGCACTTTTGACAGAGGCCCTTAACGCCAACTTTTCCAAACGATTCTTTGTACAGTGTGTCGCATCTCAGTTTGGAGTTGGGTCCGTGTTGTTCCAGAAAATGCCGAAGATTAAGAGCAGCCGATAGCTTTCTTCTCGGCAAAACTGAAAAAACACCCGAGGAACTATTCCATCACGGAGAAGTAATGTTTGGCGGCGATTATATCTATTAAGAAATTCAGACCTTATATCGAGGGAATGCCATTTACTTGCATCACCGACCACGCCAGCTTGAAATGTGTACGATTTCGTCAACAGCAAATCGTACGGTTCAAATAGCTCAATAAATAAATATGCACCCGAGTCATGGGTGCGCTTAGAAATAGGTCTTGGCACCATGTGTTGGACTGCCTGCAGTAAAGCAGCGGGCACCAGACGCAGCAGCATAAAAATAGAATCAGTAAGATAAGCAGGTATAGAAACATTCGTTGCTTAGGTCAAATTGTAAATAGAATAACCAGTCGTGTTCAAATATGAACATTGACATATGTTCAAGTATGAACATTAACTTAAGTAAAATATGTTGTACCTAGTACTCAAGTGACAGCTGCATCCACTTGAGTACAGGATAAGTAAAATTAGATTAACAAAACAACCCTTGCATGGGTTAGAAATGTCTCCTGACTTAGCATGCAGTCTTAGCTATATAAGGCTTGGATTTTAAGAAATAAAGTTAGTACGAAAAGAACTCTCTTTGCGTATTCATATGCCCAATTTGTCCATAGTACCGATTGCGGCGACTCCCTGTTACTGGTACATGCACCGGTAGCAAACAAATTTTATTTCAGCATACTCAAATAAGAAGACCACTTCTTATTCAAAATGGTTGATGTCCATGAAAGATCTGAGTGGGCGGTTAGCTCGTTGGTCCTTACAACTTCAGGTGAAATATTGGGTGAAGCAGTGTGTGTCGTGCAAGGAATGTATAATGACCCTATAGTCCATTTAATGCAAATTTAGAAAAGCCGGTAGTGAAAGTGTCGATTATTACATCTGAATTTTCGGACTTGGGCCCAAAGCTTAGCCGGTAGCGCCACCGAGCGAAGAGAAAAAAACAACCGTTTGATCTGTTGTCGGCAGCGCCACTCCTAAAGAGAAGCTTCTGCTTCTTAGCGTCCAATTCCCGCCACTATATAATTACAAAATTTTAAACCTATCATTTTCCAAAAGGGAAATTTTGAAGCCATCCACGGCATAAAGTAGAATTGAATCCCTGATCAGAGCGACAAAGACGTTTACCGGCAAGGTAATTATTTCGCGAAAAATTTTAATTTCTCGCAAAACCAATTTTTCCCGGCACATGGTTTTTATTGCTAGACGAGTATATTGCGTAAGGGCGGACGCCA
>JAWNLQ010000189.1:0-30862 GCA_035042225.1 Drosophila incognita
CAGAAAATCACACGAGAAGGAGAAACTCTGTCGAAACAGAGTCCGAGACGCAGAATTTAGAAGCGCGGAAGCTCTGAATAAAATCTACGGGAGTGCCGCGGACAAGTAAAACGACAGTGAACGTTACAAGTGAAAAGTGTACGTCGCACCGAACGACACACAACACAACAGCATCGAGACAAATAATAAGGCAACAAGGAGCATCGAGGGATTCGACACTGCCAGGCCCAAGAAAACACAGGACACTGAGGTCCTGAAATTAGTAAGAAGTGTAAATCCTTGCCACGCTTGAGTCATAGCGACCGGTGGAATCCGCACAAAATCCAACAAGGCTGAGTGAGTCCGAGTCTGTGTTTAAGCAACGCGTACGCGAGCGAATCCGAGGGTATAACCGGAGTGCCGTATGGTGACGTTGACGGGCAGACGAGCGTCTCGAACTCTCTTAGTTGGTGCGCGGACTTACCTGTAGCAAAGCTCTCGCGAACAGGAGAACTCTTCGAAGCTGACCAGGGGCTGCAGCGAACATTACAAGTGTGAAAGTGTACGTCAAACCGGACGACACCCAACCAAACAGCATCGAGGGACTCGACGAACATTACACCAGCAAGGAGCATCGAGGGATTCAACGCTGCCCGGCCTAAGAAAACACAGGACACTGAGGTCCTGAAATTAGTAAGAAGTGTAAATCCTTGCCACGCTTGAGTCATAGCGACCGGTGGAATCCGCATAAAACCCAACGAGTCCGAGTGAGACCGAGTCTGTGTTTAAGCAACGCGTACGCGAGCGAATCCGAGGGCATAGCCGGAGCGCCGTATGGTGACGTTGACGAGCCGACGAGGGTCTCAATCTTTCGTAGTTGGTGCGCGGATTTACCTGTAGCAAAGCTCTCGCGAACAGGAGAACGCTTCGAAGCTGACCAGGGGCTGCAGTGAACTGATATAAAAACCAAGTGCCATCGACAGTGATAATATCCAGCGCAATTGTGAATTAAATAGAAAATTACAAATAAAACCAATCATTCCATTTAATATATATAAAATTCCTTGTGTTGTTAATTGTCGCATCGCGATCAAATATAAATTTGTTGCTCGAACCCTCAGCTCGACTGAGCTTAGCTAAGCCGAAAGAAAAGATTCGTTACAGTTTTATGTGTTTGATAAATTAAATGTTTGACATATTTAATCTATCGTATGTTGCGCGTATCTCTTTGCCAATGCACAACCGACGAGTGCTAAAACGATAGTGAATTAGATAATTGACAAAAGAATGCAAAGACAAAGATTACGTTAAAGACGTTAAATTTTTAATCGATGTTTTGCTTAATTAATTGTTGGCTGCTGCTGCCTCCGACATGCTCCCCCCGTTGGAAGTGCAAGGGTTTCAACCGACTTGGTCTTAAGGGGCAGAACAGCGATCTTGCCAACGGCTCTTTTGACTGTGCCAGCTGCAGTTTTGATTATTGCAACTCGCGAGACACCGTCCTTTCCAGTAATAGTGCTCTCGACCCGGCCAAGACGCCATTGCAGGGGTGGCACGTTGTCGTCCTTCAGGACCACGATTGAATTGATCATCAGGTTAGGCATCGATGAGCGCCATTTTGAATGTTTTTGAAGTAATGATAGGTAGCTGGTGCTCCACTTGCGCCAGAATGTCTGCTGCATTTGACATACGCGCTGCCAGCGACTTAGGCGATTGATGTCGATATGCGTTATATCGGGTTCTTCGATTGTGGCGTATGGATTTCCAATCATAAAATGACCAGGAGTGATAACTTCTAGATTCTCTGAAAAGGGACAAAGAGGTCGTGAGTTTCACATTGCAGAAATTTCGCAAACAAGGGTTCGAAGCTCGTGAAATGTAAGGACGGAATTTCCAACGACGCGATAGAAGTGGTGCTTGGCAGATTTTACCGCAGCCTCCCACAAACCACCAAAATGAGGAGACCGAGGCGGAATGAAATTCCATTTGATTCCGATCGAAAGGCAAGAGTTCGAAAGCTCCTTGATATGAGGGTCGCTCAAAAAGAGTAACCTCAACTCGTTCAGTTCGTTCCGCGCTCCAACAAAATTTGTTGCATTGTCGGACCAGATTGAATTGGGTTTGCCTCTGATGCCGATGAATCGCTTTAATGAAACGATGAACGATGCGTTTGATAAGTCCTCAACCAATTCCAAATGTACAGCCTTGGTGGCAAAACAATCGAATATATGTAGCACTTTGTGGGCGGCCTGTTCCTGACTTCTGACTTGATAAGGTCCACAAAAATCAATTCCAGTTGTGCAGAATGGGCGGCCTGGTTGTACTCGATCTGCTAGTAACGGTACCATGATGTGCTCGAGAAGCTTGGGCTTTATTTATTTATTTAATTATTAACAACACAAAAAATACAAAAGCAAAAAAAATTTAATTTAATTTAAATTTAAATAATATAAAAATTTTAAATATATTTAGAAGTAAGAAAGATTAAAATGATTAAAATGATTTCTGGGGGATTTTAAAATCAAATTGGTCTAACATTTGTTGCGTAAATTAGGGAAAAACCCAGAAAAAACCCAATTAGACCAAACATAATTTGTAAGAGTTAGTAAGAATTAGTCCGCCACCTGGGCATGCAAAAAAGTTATTCCCGAGATAGGGCATTTAAAATAGAGTTTTTAATTAGAGAAATGGAGGACTCTGAATTGATTATATGGTATAATTTGTTATAATCGTTACAGAGAACTCGAAACGGTTCATGCAAGGAATAATTAGTAGTACAGCGATTAAGGGAAAGTGGAAAGAAATTGCGAGAAGGTCTAAAGGGAACAGAAAACTTTAATTGGCTCATCAACGCTGAATAGATTTCGCCTGTAATTAATTTAACTACAAACATAACTCCTAGCATAGCAAGCAGCAGCCTATTGTGGTATGGAGGAAGAGCACCCCTGTCAAAGCGACGAAGAGCAAGAAGTAAGAAGCTCTTCTGTACAAATTCCAATCTACTTTGATGAATATGATATTGTGGAGACCACACACAAGATCCATATTCCAAAATTGGACATACAAGGGAAGTGAAAAGTATCTTGGTCGTATAAGGGTCATCAAATTCCTTTGACCAACGCTTTATAAATCCAAGAACTCGAAAAGCTTGGTTGACAGTCAATTTAATATGGTTATCGAATTTTAACCAGTGATCAAGAAGTAAACCTAAATCCTTTACTTCATTCAGTCTATCAAGTGGCACCCTATCGAGAGTGCAACTCACAACATGAGGAGTGATACGATAAGATGACATGACCTTACACTTAGAGCAGTTCAGGTTAAGCAGATTCATTTTACACCACGACAAAAAGGAAAATAAGTCCGCCTGCAATAAGCAATGAGGGGACATATCATTATACGCCAGGCACAACTTGACGTCATCAGCATACATTAGAATGTTAGAATGCAAAATTATTAATAAATAAGTTAAAAAGCACTGGACCAAGGTGACTACCCTGGGGTACCCCAGAGGTGACTAGGATAGGTTTAGAAAGCACATTTGAATACAATTTTTTGAGTTCTGTTACTCAGATACTCCAAAATCCAGGTCAGAAGGTTAAGTAGGAAATCCTAACCAGATTAGTACAGGAGTAATGTTCTGCCCAATCAGTGTCAAATAATAATTGGTTAAGTCTAATAAAATCTGCTTTACGGAAGCAACGATTCTTACGTGTAGAATCCGATGCTACAAAAGGCACAAGAGTTTTCAGCTCTATAATCAAATCGAGCGTAGGATGATAAAGATCTTCGGGGCTGATTGCAGGCGGTACAGGAGAATTAAACTGCATCAACTGCATACTATTATCAACAGTGGGTGACAGCGGAGCAAGGGTCACCAACACAGCTGGGGCCGATACACCTGGTTCACGAGGCAAAGCAGGCTCGGCCGGTTGCTTCTGCTTAAGAGACTCATTCAGCAGTTTTACACTATTAAATTGACTATCCATAGCATCAAAATCAGCACTGAGTCTACTAAAAGCTAGACGGAGATTGTGAAAGCCCCGTCTAGTTTGCCTCATAAAACCCTGAACTCCGTCTCGCGTCATCGCTCGCAACACCACTTTAAATCCATCTTATTGCCGATTAAATCTTTTACCAGTTGCGTGAAACCAGCACATTTTACATGCACCACGTTATCACACAACCAACAACAGATGAAATCAGCCTTTGGGTCAGCCTGGCACTTGCAGCTTTTTAGGTAGCACGCAGACATAATGAATTTGGAAATATATATGCCCGAAAAGAAGAGAAAACTATACAAAGGCGCAGCAAAGAGAAAAATAAGAAAACAAACAGCACACAACAACACCAATATTTGGCGCTGTAAGAATACCTTTGGGTCATGGCATTTGCAGCTTTTTAAATAGCACGCAGACATAGTGAATATAGAAATATGTATACCCGAAAAGAAAAGAGAACTATATCAAAGGCACAGCACAGAGAAAAATACGAAAACCAAACAGCACACAACAACAACAATATGTGGCGTTGTAGAATACCGACAAAAACTTAAAACCACAGAAAACAACAACACGTGCAAACACAGTTAGGAGAGCACACGAAAGTAGAGTGAGAGTAATAAAGCGTTGTGAGAGCACACGACAGTAGAGAGAGCAAGAGTAATAAAGCGAACACATAAACCGCTATAACAAAGAAAAGCGAACTTGCATGCAATTTGAAACAATGAGAGCGAGAGCACCAAAACAAAAACAAAACACAGCTGTTTGCAAAAATAACAATTTATGTGGATTATAGCAAAAATTACCGACAAAACAACCAAATTACCAAAGAATCACAAGAAAAATAACGCACAGTTATGTTTTTTGTTAATTAAATTAAATGTACATGTTAAAATTTAATAACAAGCACTAACTGAACAGAGCACAGCAAAAACACATCTAATCACAGCCAAGGCTAAGACAAGACAAAACGAAACAACGAATGCATTTGCCGATGATTGCTGACACGGTTTTTCGCCCGCCAATGGGCCAAAATCGCTGTCGAAGTGAGGCCAGCAAACTTTGTGGTCCACTGTGTAGGAATTGGCGGTGAAAATGATCGATGATGGCGATGGTGACGGGGTGCTGAGCTGGAAGAATTATTGGGTGCTTAGCCTCGTAATACAAAAACGAATTCTGAAGACGCCCGCCAACGCGAATTAATCCGAGGCTGTCCGATACGAGCTTTGATTTTGATGATACGACGTGCTTTGTGAGCAAATCCTTGTGTTCTTCGGCGAAGTGAGCCATTTGGATTCCTCTAAGCAGAAGATGTGTACCGGCCTTTATGTCGTCGACTGTAAGTGGGCCCTTGGAACGATCTTGATCATTCGTCTTGAGCTGAGAGAACCTGTATATGTATCCAAAGACTCGTTGACATTGCTGCAATTGCTTGGGGTGGTGGGCTGCTGGACGGTAGTTGAACTTGAAGCTGAGGGCTGCGGAGCGATCTAGAAATTTTCAAAGATGCTTTGCAGCTGGATTGCTTGTCCGCTGGCGTTCTCCTGCACAATCTGTTTGAATGTCTTTTGGACTGGCTGCGTTGGAATTCTTTCGAAGATTTTCCGATGTCTGTGTCTGAAACACATGTCCATGAGGACATCTGCCGTTAGTGTTTGAGGTTTATTGGACACACTATATAGTCGTTAATATAATGGAGTCGTTTAATAGTGGAAAATTAAGAAAGATCAATAATTCTTTGTAAAATATAATTCATTTTGAGCACCTTTCCATGTACAACGTCGACTGTTGACCGACCGGTACCCTTAGCCAAAACATTAATATGATATTTTAAATTAATTTGTAAACAACAATTGATTTTACATATATAAAAGTAGTTAATTGAAGACAAACTAATATTATTTTCTGTCTTTACTTAGACTTATAGAGAACGCAAAGAGCTGGAGTACACAGCTAGCACGGGGTTCTTTGTATCAATTGTTGTGACACAGTGGTGTGACTTAATAATCTGTAAGACACGGCGAAATTCAATAATTCATCAGAAAATGCGTAACCAAGTGTTGAATTTCGCATTGGTTTTTGAAACAATTGTAGCCTGCATAATATGCTACATGCCAGGAATGAAAAAGGCCTTACGCATGTACCCAGTAAAGTAAGTTTTAAAGTCATACAAAACTATTTGATAATCAAAAATTGTTCGTAGATTTATCTGGTGGACATATACTTTGCCTTTTGGTGTGCTTATTATTTTATTTGATGAGGGACGTCGCTATTTTATTCGGCGAAGTCCAGGAGGATGGATAGAGCAAGAAACATATTATTAGCAACATTTGGTCAAACGCAAAAAATTAATAGAATATACATAGCCCTATAATTTTCAAAATTATAAATAAAAATAATGAACAAGCAATAAATATTTATTTATTTACTTATATAATATATTTATTTTACATATTATTACCTCACCCAACCAATAAATACAAATTCAGTCTGTTAATAAATTATTCTATTAAAGATCAAGCAAATGTGATGAGTTGAATTCTAACATTTTAGGAAACGAAATGTTTTATATTATAATACTAACATTTTGATCATTTGTATACACGTTAAATGTGCTGGTTTCACGCAACGGGTAAAGGATTTAATCGGCAATAAGTTGGGTTTAAAGTGGTGTTGCGAGCGAAGACGGAGTCGGATATTCAGGGCAAACTAGACGGGGCTTTCACAATCTCCGTCTCGCTTTTAGTAGGCTCAGTGCTGATTTTGATGCAATGGAGATGTCGGAGGCAGCAGCTGCCAACAACCCATTAATTATAAGTATCGATAAGTAACTTAGCTTCGCAACGTCATCGCTTGCCCATCGCTAATCTTTGTCTTTGCATTCTTTCATCTTCACCTTGCACATGCAAGCTCATCTAACTCACTCTCGATTTAGCACTCGTCGATCGTGAATGGGCAAGCGGAGCACGCGCATCAAATCAAACATACAAACATACAAACGCAACACGTGCATCGCAATAAATCAAATATATTAAACCATGTAATTCAACAAACACATAAAACACACTCCACTGTAAATAAAGCCCATACATGTCAATACAATAAATTGTGAATTTAATATACGCAAATAGAGTGAACATTGTATAAATAAGAAATAAATAAATCACGCAATATTAATAAAACTCAATTCGAACATAGGTGAGCGTGAAAAAGGCGCTGTCCTCAAAACATTTGGTGACCCCGACGTGATTTTTGTTTTTTTATTTCTGTCATGTGTTGTGTCATTTGAAGTGCAAGTGAAAGGTTATTAACTATTGTGCTTAATAATCAATCTAAGCGTCTTCTGCATAATTCGATGCAAAGACCAACAAACACGCTCGCACGCACACATACATACATTCAGTTTCGCTCTCATTTGAAGTGCAAGAGAAAGGTTATTAACTATCGTGCTTAATAATCAATCTCTTGCGTCTTCTGCATACATACAGTTTCGCTCTCATGTAAAGTGCAAGTGAAAGGTTATTAACTATCGTGCTTAATAACCAATCTAAGCGTCTTCTGCATAATTCGATGCAAAGACCAACAAATACGCTCGCACACATACACACACATTCGCAGTTTCTCTCATGTGTTGTGTCATGGTAAAGTGCAAGTGAAAGATTATTAACTATCGTGCTTAATAATCAATCTAAGCGTCTTCTGCATAATTCGATGCAGAGACCAACAAATACGCTCGCACACATACTTACATTTTCGATCTCGTTTTCATTACGCGCGTCTTCTGCATAATTCGATGCAGAGACCAACAAATACGCTCGCACACATACTTACATTTTCGATCTCGTTTTCATTACGCGCGTGTACTCTTTTTTTTGTCTCCGCTTGCCCGCTCACATCTTGCATTCGCATATGCTTGTAAATGGTACAGTTGACCACTTAACTGTACATCGCCCAACAAATCATTAGTTGCGCTGTGCAAGAACTTTCGTCAACGCAGCGGTCAATCAGCGGTCAACCGGTACTTGCCGTTAATTTCGGTTGCATTGTGTTCGTCCGTTATTTCGCGAACAACCTACATTCAAATCTACAGTGGATCGCAGCTCAAGTCGACCAGTGTCAAGTGCTAAATCGAGAGTCAGTACTGGCATATTGTTCGACTTGCTTTGCGTTGGGCAAATTCGTCTGGCAAGTAATTTACCCACGCTTCAGAAGACCAAATTAGGCTGGATTGTTTCTGGAGGCTGTGCTATTCCCAAACATTCATCTCTAGCTGCAGCGAGCAAGCATGCGGAATCGGAACCGTTGTTCGATTTAGTCAAGCAGTTCTGGGAAATAGACAATAATCGCGGCACTGCAGATATGCCGTCGGATGAGGATACTATTTGTGAGCAACTGTTTCTCCGCAATTATTCGCGTCTTTAAATAGGCGAGTACACAGTTCGGCTCCCAGCCAAGGATCCCTTCGATGCGCTTGGGGATTCGTACAACAGTGCCCTACGTCGATTCAATGCACTCGAATCGAAATTGGCCAAAAATGCATCTCTAAAGTCGCAGACCATCCCATCCATACAACCAAAGGTATTCACCACATTACTTCGAGTTCAATTTTATAAGGTTGCCTTATGCGGGGACATCTGCAAGATGTACCGCTGTGTTCGCGTTACTCATCCAGACCAATACCTTCAATGCATCCTATGGCGCGACAAGGCGAGCGACGAAGTCCAGGTGTACACCTTAAACACCGTTACATACTGAACAAAGCCTGCGGCATTTTTAGCTATTCGAGCTATGCAACAGCTTTCTTACGACGAAGAAAACTCGCTACCCCTTGCGTCAAAAATCATTCGAAGGGATTTCTACGTTGATGATCTAATCACTGGATGCGACACCATCGAAGAAGTTGTTGAAATTCGTCAGCAGGTCAAGGAGCTGCTCCGAAGAGGACACTTTCCTATTCGAAAATGGTGTTCAAATGAGGAAACAGCTCTGGATGGTGAGCGGGAAGCGGACTGCGAAAAAATGGTGAAGTTCGACGATGGAACCGATCTCAAGAAGGCCCTGGGTCTGGCTTGGGATACCAACTCCGATTATCTGCTATTCAGTCCGTCGTCAACTCTCTCCGGCAACGTTGTAACCAAGCGTACAATACTAGCCATAATCGCCAAATGCTACAACTAAAGATATTCTTACAGACGCTGTGGAAGGACAAACTCAATTGGGACGAAGCCCTTCCTCAGTCTCTACACTCTGCCTGGATTGAGCACATCTCCCAAATAGCCGTAGCTGGTACGCTCAAATTCCCTCGCTTGGTTCTGCAGCCACACTCATCATGGGAAATACATGCGTTCTGCGATGCAAGCCTAGCCGCATACGACACCTATGTTTACGTGCGATCAACAGCGCAGGGCGCCTACTCCTCTCATCTCCTATGCTCCAAATCAAGAGTTGCACCATTAAAAACGCTTACAATTCCTAAGCTGGAACTTGCCGCTGCGCATCTACTATCAGAGCTCGTCTCTAACATCGCTCAATGCGCATCGAAGCCACAAACTGCCGGTTCAGCAAGCAGCAGCAGTAGCAAACTGCAGCCGGTTAGCAATGAATCTGTTACCAACATTGCCACACGCGGGCAACACACATAAATCAAACAGCAGCTCAGCGGCTGGCGCAACACAAGCCACCAAGTGGAGCAAAGTCGATGGCTGGAAGGAGTTGGTGCGCAAAAGTAGCACCCAACAAACAACTATTGTGGGCGGCTCCTCCTCTTCCTCATCGGGCGCTGCATTGTCGCCGGGCGCTGGCAACGACAACAGCAACAACATGCTGCAACATCTGCCAGCGAGCGCTCATCAGCATCATCTCAGCCAGACACATCATTTGGCTGCATACAACAAACCAACACCACTTCTATAGCGACGTTGGAAAATCGGTTCTCACATTTCACGAACTTCGCACTCCTGTATGCGATATTTCTGCAATGTTGATCTCACGACCTCTTTGTCCCATTTCAGAAAACGCAAGCGATCTAGAAGTTCTCCGTCCTGGGCATCATACACTCAACGGGCACGCTTAGCTCAGCGCTGGCCAGCGTCATCCACATCATGTTCCTCCACCACTCTGGTGTCCACGGCGACTGGTGTGCCGATGTCAATTGCCTCGTCGGCGCTGGGTGGCTCCACAATAATTCGCAGTACGCGAAGTCATCACGCTGGTGTCCAAGGCGTGGGTGTACCGATGTCAATCGGTCGGAGCACGCGCATCAAATCAAACATACAAACGCAACACGTGCATCGCAATAAATCAAATATATTAAACCATGTAATTCAACAAACACATAAAACACACTCCACTGTAAATAAAGCCCATACATGTCAATACAATAAATTGTGAATTTAATATACGCAAATAGAGTGAACATTGTATAAATAAGAAATAAATAAATCACTCAAAATTAATAAAACTCAATTCGAACATAGGTGAGCGTGAAAAAGGCGCTATCCTCAAAATAGGAGAGTCAATTTAATAGTGTGAAACTGTTGAATGAGTCTCTTAAGCTGAACCAATCGGCCGAGCCTGCCTTGCCTCGGAATCCAGGCCTATTGGCCCCGGCTCTGTGACCCCTGCACCGCTGACACCCACTGCTGATAGTGGTCAGCAGTTGATGCTGTTTAATTCTCCTGTACCGCCTGCAATCAGCAGTGGTGGCTCAATTGTGTCACAGGCCACTGTGCCTGTTTTGGTTCCCCACCTCCTTCTAGTAGTGCTCCTAGGTCTATTATAGCGGTCGTACCTAGAAAGCAAATTTTTATTTCGCGTGTTGCCTCTGATATACAGTGGCGGACACCTTATTCTGATCAGCGTCAAAGAAAAAAAGGAATTGCCTGCCATAAGCTAACCATTCATTATTTTTCAGAAATTCCAAAGACCGATTATAGGTATATATATTAACCACCAATATGAATGGATGACCCTAATAAACTGAGGTTTCCCCACCTGCTAGGTAGGATTATGTAAAAAAGTACCCTATTTTTAGGTCAATGTCAATTTGAATCAGGTACATTGTGGACACCTGGGTGCCATAAAACCCGGATTTTTTACCTTAAGTTGAGTATTTTTGGTATAAATAGACCAATCCTTCATAGTCAGTTTAGTTATATCCTGCATCTCGAGTACAACAAGCCAACAAGGACTATGGGCAAACGGTCTACCATTGAACTAAGGAAACTAGTCCTGGATCACCACAAAAAAGGATATTCACATCGCCAAATAGCTGAAATGGTCAATCTGTGCAACTCAACTGTGTATAACATCATTCGGCGCTTCGTCGACGCAAATCGGATTGAGGGCAAGGGCAGAATGGCACCAAACAAGATTTTCACCGAAGAGGAGGAGCGAAGGATCAGCAGGAAAATAAGGGGAAACCCCAAGCTATCGGCTCCAAAAGTGGCTCAACAGGTGCAGGATGAAATGGGGAAAAAGTGCTGTGTGGAAACTCTGTGCAGGTTTCTGCGCAAACATGACTTTAATGCCCGAGTACCACGGAAGAAGCCCTTTATAAGCGTGAAAAATAAAGGTACTTGGATGACGCTCGTCAAAAACCACTTGGACAAGGATTTGGAGATCTGGAACACAATCATATTTGCATATGAGTCCAAATTCACCATTTTTAACTCGGACGGACGGAATTGTGTGTGGCGACAGTCCAATACTGAGCTGAATCCCGAACACGTAAAGGCAAGAGTCAAGCATGGTGGAGGAAGTGACATTTCATGGGTATGTATCTCGTCAGCCGGATTCGGGAATTTTGTGATTTTTGAAACAACAATGGACAAGAATGTGTTCTTCAACATACTAAAGAAAAATTTAGTCCAAAGTGCCGAGAAGCTTGGAATCCGAGACACTTTCCGGTTCTACCAGGACAACGATCCCAAGCATAAGGCTAAGATAGTACAGTCCTGGCTCATGAGGAACTGCCCCCACATGATAATTCCGCCGGCCCAGTCTCCAGATTTAAATGTCATTGAGAATTTGTGGGCTCTGCTGGAAAATAACATCCGACAGCACAGAATATCCAGCAAAGAAGAGCTCAAAAATGCTCTGCGGGAAGAGTGGAGCAAGATCAGCCCAGAAACTACCAGGAAGCTGGTGTCTTCGATGAATAATAGATTAAGGGAAGTAATTAAGGCTAAAGGATATAATACTAAGTATTAACATCCTTATTTAAGTTAATATACGCCAAATATATTATTTTGTTTATAATGTTCCAAATGAAAAATATGCCTAAAAGTATGCTACATTTTTATAATCGTACCTAGCGGGTGGGGAAACCCCAGTGTATTGGGGTCATATATTAATTTTGGTGGTTAATATATATACCTACCATCGGTCTTTGGAATTTCTGAAAAATAATGAATGGTTAGCTTATGGCAGGCAATTCCTTTTTTTCTTTGACGCTGATCAGAATAAGGTGTCCGCCACTGTATCTGTGGATGACATTAAATTCTAATGATGCACCAAAAAACTAAAATCCTCTCTTTCTCTAGCATATCAAAATGTTAGAGGTCTTAATACTAAGCTTTCTAAACTATTTGTTGACAGTCATTCTTTTGAATTTGATATTCTAGTATTTACCGAAACTTGGTTAAAACCTGATATCTCAGATCATTCTTTATTTTCCAAGAAATACACCCCTTATAGATGTGATCGAGTATCACGCTTAGGTGGTGGTTGTCTGATTGCTGTTGATTCTGATCTTGCTTCAGATTATTTCTTACCCCCTTTTGCTTTACATTGAATTTATAAGTATTAAAATTCAGTTTAATACTTATTCATTGTTCATATCGTGTTCTTATATTCCACCTCAATCAGATGTCTCAATATATCTGTTCACAACGAACCGAGTCGACTTGTAAGATCGAACTGAACTGCTCTGATGAGCAGGCTCTTTATTTATACAAAAATGCTTAAACCTAGGTACATTATACATAATATACATAATATGCAGCCGCTGCTGGTATGCGTCTGCTTGGCGCCTATATTCTTAGTATTTTTATGCAGGCGATCGCCGCGCCGCGAGCTGCCGGCAACCCGGCGCCAGCAATAACGGTAGTTGCGCATCGAACTTCAGCAGCAGGTACCGCGATGAGTAAGGCTGGCCTGCATGTGTCAGGCATCAGCTAGTACATGTGATATATATATAAATACAGGGTGTTCATTTTTGAACATTCTGCCAAGGGCCAGCCGAGAGTCGGCGATATCATTTAACTATTAGGCCCCACAATTTTATGGCTTACAATGATTTTTCTTATTATATATTTTATTATAATGTGTTCATTTTTGAACATTCTGCCAAGGGCAGGCCGAGAGTCGGCGTTATCATTTGATTATTAACATTATGGCTTACAATGATTTTTCTTATCGTATCTTATTATAATTATAGCTAAAATTACTGTAATATGTAAATTTACTTTTCTTTCCATTTTTTCCAGAACTCTCTCTTTTTATTTTAACCACCTTTACTTTCCCATCCTTTCCTTTGTGTACTTGTTCAACTTTTCCTAATGGCCACTTGGCTGGGTGGCAGTTTTCATCTTTGACCAAAACTATCTGGCCTTCATTTATATTTTTTATATCCTGCTTCCATTTATATCTCTGTTTTAGTATATGGTTTTTTCCTAATTTTTTCTCCAAGTTGACAAAACGTGACGTTGCTTGGTTTTCTGAACTACCTAATTCTTTATTATCTTTAAATGGAATAGTGACTACGTATTTCCCATTTTGATCGTTTTTTGTTGTTTGGATAAAATTTTGTTCACATTTTTCTTTTTCAATGTCTTTTAAGTCATCCTCTTCGAACTCCCAAAATCTTTTTAAATCAATGTTTCGAATGGCTGTTGCGACAACTGAATTATTACTTTCGGACTTTGCACAACCAGATACTATTGTAACGAACCTTATTTCTTGGCCGGGCTAGCGCTCAGTCGAGCTGTGGGTTCGTGCAACAAATTTGTAAAACTGGTTGCGACGTGACAATTAATAACACAATTAGTTGGATATATTAATTTAATTTAATGGTTTATTTAATTAATTGGAATCACACTAGAAATTCGGTTTGATGTTTAAACGGTGACACTTCACTGAGGCCTTCGTTGGTTTTGGCGAGTGATCCTGTTCGGAAAAGTAGGTTCTAGGCACCCGTGCACCAGTTACAAGATTAGGTGACTTCGCTTGCTCGATCGGTTACCATACGACACTCCTTTATGCCAAAGGACTCGTACGTATGCCGTCTGGACGCAGCGGAATTCGTACGCGTTCACCTGGTAACTGTGCAGGCCTCACCCAGTGGCACGACTTAAACGTGGCAAGGATCACTGCTTCAACTATTTAAGGACCTCAGTGTCCTTGTTGGTAATAGGTTTGCAGGCGTCGAAGGACTCGATGTCCCTTGATGATACGTCGTCCTGTTGATCTGCCCTCACTTGTATTTTCCACTCGCGTAGAGTTTGCTCTGTTGTCGCACTCGCGTATAATTTGCCCAGAGCTTCCGCTTTGCGTGTCGGATCTCGTCGAACTCTGCACTGACTCTGCAACTCTCTCTGCGACTGACTGTCCGCTGTGTGTTGCGGCGCTCCTTTTATAGGCCGGGTCGCGGCCTTTTGTCGGGACTGTACCAGAAATCACGCGATCGCCTCGGTGGCGTGATTTCTGGTAATTTTCCACTGCCATCTGCTGGCGCCAGCCTATGTCTGCCGTTAGTGTGAGTATGGATGGAGATATTGCACTCGCAATACTCCTCACACATAACGGCACATGTCCTGGTGGACATGTGTGTCAGACACGCTCATATGGCTGACAACCTGCGTGCGAAAGGGAGAGGACGAAAGAGAGCGAATTCGCCGCAACTGCAATCAGAGCCGGACTTCGGTCTGATGTGCAGCTACTGTGAGGGGCGCATATAGCACACATAAATATATAAACCTATATATTTATTTGTCGTCGCTATATGGCTCCTCACACTCCCCTCTTTCTTCGGCAGTGGAAGACTTCCACTGTCCCGACGGCGGCGGTTGTGTTGGTGTGTGGCTCGGTTCGCACCAGTGCCGCATGCCGGCGGCACTTGGCTTCAGATTACTCGGTGTATATCGCGTATCTCCAAATAGCCCCGATAGCCAAAATAGCTATCAATGGCCAGGCACACTCACCCAACCAGTGTCTTCCACTTGTCCAGCGTCAGACTCGAGGACAGATTCAAATTAGGGTTGCTCCTGTTGCTGCTCGAGTTGTGCTGCTTGCTTTTTGCATCGGCTGCTGTCGCTATCGTTTTGATGCGATTTAATTGCATTGTTGTTGGTGCCGCTTGCATTGCGTGTCATCCTTGCCAACTTATAACACAATTTTATTTGCTTCCTTTTTTATTTCGTGTATTCGCACGTACACACACGCACGCACCCGTACACGTACGCTTTACGCGTATCACGCGCACTATACAAGTCACCCGGTGGCCTGGACGCAGCGATCGTACTGACTTGTGTGCTTGATTGAAGCTTCCTTTTTACCTCGTTATTACCCTCTCTCTCGGGTTGTTCTATTAACCGGTGCCTGCCTCAACACTAGTGTGCGTGATTAACCAACGGAATTTTGGTTTTGCGCACGCCTCTACACTAGTGTTTAAATCCGCTGTTGCTAGGCAGTTTTGGCGGTCGTTGCACTTGTGCTCTCCTAGTGCAGCCATTGTTGTTGTACGATTCGTCAACAGCGGTACGTACGTGTTCTGTTTTTCGGTGGTCGGCACTTCTCTCTAGTGCAAGCGTTGTTGCCGTTCTTGATGTCAGCGTAATCGCTGTGACGGACGTTTTTCGCTAGTCGTGGCGCTTGCGCTCTCCCACTGCAACCATTGTTGTTGTCCGATTCGTCAACAGCGATGCGCGAAACGTTTTCGGCGATCGCTGCGCTTGCGCTCTTTGGCGTATGAGCAGTGTTGTTGTAAATTTCCGCCAAAGCGACGAGCGGACGTTTTCGTTGCTTAGAGCGCATGTTTTCTAGCGCTTACGCTCTCTAGCGCATTACGCACTCTTGCGTGTGGGCGGTGTTGTTGTACATTTCCGCCAAAGCGACGAGCGAACGTTATCGTTGCTCTGGAGCGCTTAGTTTTCTAGCGTGTGAGCGGTTACTGTGCTTTCGGCGGTCGTTGCACTTCTCTTCTAGAAGCGCAAGCGTTGTTGCCGTTCATTTGTCAGCGCTAAGCATAACGCTTTCGACGGCCGTTGCACTTCGCGCGTGAACTTTAAGCGCAGGTCATGGCCATCCTCTCCCACTGCCATAGCTGTTGTGCTACTCTCTGCAATAGCTGTGGCGTGTGAACTATTCGCCGCGTTCAGGGCTGTTTACCTAGTTTGGACCCGCCGTAGGGCTCCAATTATATGTTTATATATATTTTTTTTGTTATGCTTGGTGTTTTTATTTTATTTATGTGTATATTTTGATACAGCTGGTATACTCTCGCATTAAAAACGTAATTGGCGCAGCCGGTAGGATAGCAAAATTTGTGAAACGTCGTGATCCTTTACAGGAAACGTACTAGTGTTTTACGAAATTGTTATCCGCATAAGGACCCTCGTGATCCTTGAAAAACTTCTAAAAATAAGTAAATCATAATATAAGCTGGAGACGACGAAAATTTTTTTTTTGCATTGAATAAACTTTTACAAAAAAAAAATAAATAAAATAAAATAAAATTATTCCAAAAACTGAATAAAGCAACAACAAAACAAAATAAATAAATAAAAATATAATAATAATAAAAAGGAAAGAAAACAAAACAACAGTAATATGAAAGTGTAACAAACAAATAACAAATAAGCAAAACGAAAGTAAAAGAAACATATTAAAACAAACAAACTACAACAAAAAAAATTATTTCAACCAGTGAACAGACAAAATAAAATAAAATCAAATCTAAATTTGTTCAATTAATCCAACAAGTGCCAAAACCAAAATTTTTAACAAAATAAATAAAAACAACAAAACGATGTCGGAAGCATTAAACCAGGCACTCGGGCAGATCCGCCAAACACCCAGCTTCGGTGGAGACACGGACGGGTTGCACAACTTCATCAGAAATATCGATTTAACCATGGAACTCTACCCAACCAATGATGCGCGACAAAAACTCATATTGTACAGCGCCATCCAGATGCAGCTATATGGCGACGCAATGAAGACATCGCTCAAACACTTGCCAGGAGATTGGGCGACACTGCGGAGCGTCCTCATCTCTACCTACAAAACCCAAACACCTTGTGAGGAGCTGCTCAGACGCGTATACAACACATACTATGGAGGAAGTCTTCGTAAGTTCCTCGACGAACTCGAGAGCAAATCAAACGTAATAACTAATAAATTAGGATTAGAAAATAATTCAGACAATACGTTATTATATACCAAGGCATTATGTAATACGGTTAGGGATGTTATAAAATAAGAGACTACCAGACAGACTATATATGCAATTAGCACGATACGACATAGATACAACTGACAAACTAAAAGCAGTAGCCCAAGAATTAGGGTTGTACGAGGACCGTATACCTGACAAAATAATACCTATAAACAATACATATCATAATAAAAATTATTATCAGAACCCAAGAGCTCAACAAAATTTTTTTCCACATTATAATCAGAACCCAAGAAATCAACAAAATTTTTCTCCAAATTATAATCAGAACCCGAGAAATCAACAGAATTATTACCAGAATTATAATCAGAACCCGAGAAATCAACAGAATTATTACCAGAATTATAATCAGAACCCAAGAAATCAACAGAATTTCTACCCCACTCAAAGCCCAAGAAATCTACAAAATATTTATCCAAATTCTCATCAGAATTTTGGAAGGCAACAAAATTTCAATCAGTATCCACAAAACGAAGCAATGGTTAATGAGCCATTGTTTAACGAATTTCAGCACAACTTAATAAGGGCAGAATACAAAACCCAATGAATTACCAATCAAACAATAATAATAACGGACCACCTAACCAACCCATAAAGAGACAAAGACCCAGTAACAGTGGTCAATCGAAAATGGATTGGGCGTCAAATTTTCATCAAACAGCCTCGGAAAGGAATCCAAAACCCCATTCATAAACATAATTTTGAATAACATACGAATGCGATGCCTGATAGACACAGGGTCATCGGTAAATTTAATGACTAAGAATTTCCTTAATTACGAAACTTCCATGGAAAATATTACTTGTCACACCATATGTGGGGAAGTACAATTAAATACTAGCATATCTTTAGCACCTAGCAAGCTTTGTCCGACAGATCAAAAGTTTTACATTCATAATTTTTCAAAAAATTTCGACATCCTCTTAGGACGAACGTTCCTTAAGGATTGTAAATGCGAGATTAACTATGAAAATGAATTTGTAAAACTAAATAATTTCCAATTTTTATTTAAGTATAATAACGACTATAAGACACAAGAATATGTTAATGAAAATAAGAATGAAGAATATAAAAACGAAAATACGAAAAAAGAATATCAAAATAAGAAAAAAGAATATAGTAACAAAAATAAGGATGAAGAAAATGAAAATGAAAATAAGGAAGAAGAATTTGAAAACGAAAATAAGGAAGAAGAAAATGAAACCGAAAATAAGGAAGAAGAATATAAAGAAAATAAAGAAAAAGAATATAGTAACGAAATTAAGAAAAAACAATATGAAAATGAAAATAAAGACAAAGAATATAGTAATAAAAATAAGAAAAAAGAATATGAAACAAAAAATAAGAAAAAGGAATATAGTAACGAAAATAGGAAAGAAAAATATGAAAACAAAAATAAAGAAGAAAAGTATGAAGACCCACCACTATTATTAGATATCCATATGGCATACGCATTGGAAAACGAATTGGTGGAAAGTAACCAATTTCGATTAGACCACTTAAATACGGAAGAAAAATCCAAATTAACAAGAGTTTTGTATAAATTTAACGATATTCAGTATAATGAGAGTGACAATTTGACTTTCACAAATACTGTAAAGCACGTTATAAATACAAAAAATGAGGAGCCTTGTTATAGGAAACCGTATAAATATCCCCAAAGCTACGACCAAGAAGTCGCCAAGCAAATGAAAGAAATGATGCAACAAGGCATTATTCGGCCATCCAATTCACCATATTGTTCTCCTATCTGGATTGTACCAAAAAAAGAAGATGCTTCCGGAGAGAAAAAATATAGAATAGTCGTTGACTATCGTGGCCTGAACGAAAAAACAATTAGCGATAAGTATCCCATACCTGTAATGGACGAAATATTGGACAAATTAGGAAAATGCCAATATTTCACTACAATTGATTTAGCCAAAGGATTTCACCAAATTCAGATGGACGAACGATCCATCGCAAAAACTGCATTCTCAACAAGAGAGGGACATTTCGAATATACACGAATGCCATTTGGCTTGAAAAATGCACCAGCAACCTTCCAACGGTGTATGAACAACCTCCTGGGAGACTTAATTCACCAACATTGTCTAGTTTACATGGATGACATAATAGTGTATTCCACTTCATTGGAAGAACACATATTAGCATTACAGAAAGTCTTCGGAAAGCTCAGAGAAGCAAATCTGAAACTACAGCTAGCAAAGTGTGAATTCATGAAAAAGGAAACAGAATTTCTAGGACACATAATAACAACGGAAGGAATAAAACCCAATCCAATCAAAATAAAAGCCGTTAAGGAATTTCCACTTCCAAAGACTCCCAAAGAAATAAAAAGATTCCTAGGATTATGCGGATTTTACAGGAAGTTCATCCCAGATTTCGCCAAAGTTGTGAAGCCAATGACCGTAAAGCTAAAGAAAGGAGCAAAAATAAATGAAAAAGATACAACATACATCGAAGCCTTCGAAAAATTAAAATTACTTATAGTATCCGACCCAATATTAGTATATCCGGATTTCACGAAAAAATTCTCTCTTACTACAGACGCTAGTAATTATGCATTAGGAGCAGTATTATCACAGGATCACAAACCAATATGTTATGCTAGCAGAACCTTGAACGAACACGAGATAAATTACTCAGCAATAGAAAAAGAATTATTAGCAATAATTTGGGCAACGAAAAATTTCAGGTCATATTTATTTGGTAGAACTTTTGAAATACTTAGCGACCACAAACCTCTCATTTGGCTAAATAACATAAAAGAGCCAAACATGAAGTTACAAAGGTGGAAAATAAGATTAAACGAATTTGATTATGAGATAAAATACATACCAGGCAAAGAAAACTACGTAGCGGATGCCCTTTCACGAATTAAAACCGAAGAAAATAACATAGAAGAAAATTTCATGGGGAATGCTCACGATAGCATAGTAGCGACCATGCATAGCGCAAACGAAGATAATCAAAATTGCATTCCAATCACAGAAAAACCATTGAATAATTTTAGCCATCAAATAGAATTTATAAAAGCAAATACCGAAGAAATAAAGAAAATTAACTATTTTCACAAAACTAAGATTCTAATAACTTACATAGAAATGACACCGGAAAAAGCAGAAGAGATCATAAAAGAATATCTCTGTGCAAAAACCAGCGTTATTTACTTCCCACATGAAGGAGACTATACAATATTCCAAAATGCTTATTTAGAAATAATACAAAGAATATATATATATATTGGCTTATTTATTATTATTTTTGTTATGTGTAGGTGTATACGACCTTTGTATACCCTTCCTTTTATTTTATTCTTACCCTTTCCTTTGGGTGTTTTCATTAAATTTCTCCGTATTTGTTTTATTATTTTATATATATAGGTGTATACCCTTTGTATACCCTTTCTTTTTTTTTATTCTTACCCTTTCCTATTGGGCGTTTGTTTTATTATATATATATATATATTTATTTTGTTGTTATACTAGGTGTATAAGTGTGAATCCAGTTTTTGACTTGGAGACACACTTATCTTCCCCCCCTTTTAATTTTGGGGATTTAGGGACTCACCCGCCTCCTTGCTATGCGGCTTCAAGTCGCTCACATGGGCCGTCCTTATCCGCTTCTCTGCTGGATTTGACAGGTGGTGTATCTTCACCCACACCCTGTCTCCAATTTGGGGGTTCCGTTGCCTGCGCCGAAGCTTGCAATGCCTTGCCTGGTCCTGAGAGTCCTCGACCGCGGCCAATTGACTTGCCTTATATTGCCGGACATATGCTCTTACGTCTCTATATAATCCTGGCCAATAGTAGCGCGCTGCTACCCGGGCTATTGTCTTTCGACTCCCCGCATGTCCTGCGGCGGCGGTGTTGTGGTCCTCCTTTAGGACTTGTGTCCTCTTGCCGGTTGGCACACACAATTTCCAGGCTTTCACATCCTCGGTTCCGTCTCTGTGAGGGATGTGCCTGTATAAGTTTCCGGATCTCTCCATGTAGTCTGGAAACTTTCTGGGATTTTTGTGTATGGTGGTTCGCATCTTTTGGATCCAGTGGCACTTTTTATTCGCTTGGTCCATCGCGTCTTCCACCGTTGAGACTCTCCGGCATGTCTCCTTCCGGGGCTGTCGAGATTTGGCATCTGCAACACTTACTGCTGGCTTGACTGTCTTTGCTATGTACAGTCTCTCCTCCTGATGCTCTCGAATTCCTTTTCCCGGTATATTTATCCTCAGGCCTGCGCACTCCAAAACCGTTCCCATGCCCGACAGAAAATCCCATCCGAGAACTAAGCCATCGATGACTCCTGGGAGTATCAGTAGAGCAATATCCATACTGCTCCTGCCGAGTCTGATATTCACCTCGACTTGTTCTCGGACTCCGCTGTTTCGACCATCTGCCATGCGGACTCGCAGTTCGGTTGCGCGTCGTCGGCCTACGTCGACCAGTCCACGAGCTAGCTTCTCGCTAATGAAACTACTCGTGGCCCCTGTGTCGATCGTAGCCTTATACTGGCAGTTGCCGATCTCTACGACCGCTGTCAGCTGCGCTCCCTCGTTCTGCAGGCTGCCGATTAGCGTCTTGGGGCTGCCCTTGATCGGCTGCCGCTCGCTTCTCGGTGGTGGACGCCGGTGTCCTTCTCCCGACGGACAACATACTGGCGTGCGAACTCCAATGCGTCCGCACATCCAACAATAATCTAGCATGGGATTTGTGCACTCTATCGCACGGTGTCCCTCCTGGCCGCAACATCTGCAGGCCATCGCTATATTATTTATATGTGTTTGTATATTGTCGCGTCTCGTCCTCGGGGCTGGTCTGGGGCCCGTGTCGGCTTCGGTTCTCTGTGTCTGTCCACTGTTCGCTATCCGCATAAGCCGTGGGCCGCCTTGCCTTGGCGCTGGCTCTATTTGGCGGTAGTGGCGCATCTGTGGTGACTCCATATGCCGTCGTGGTGGCTCCCTGCTTCTCTGTTGAGGTTGGAATTGCCTTTGCTGCGGGGCGTTGTACCTCGAGTGCTCCACGCGTCTCTGCTGCGGCTCTACTCGCATTCGCTGTGGAGTGTTATAATTCGGCTGATCCATGCGGCTTTGCTGTCTCAATTTTTCTCTATCAGCCTCGAGTTCCTCGAACACGACGGCCAAATACATCAATTCCTCCAAATCGCTGAATTGATCTGGCCGTGCGTACGCTCGCAGGTCTGGGAGGCTGTTGTTATAGATTTTGAGCAGTTGTTTGGCTGCCGAATATTGCAGTGGTCGCATAAGCGTCTGCATTTCCACCATATACACTTTAAATGGCTCGTTCAAAGCCTGCCGTCGGTGATTCACTTCCTCCTTTAAGTTCTCAAAGTAGCCTCTCGGCAGAAAGTACTCCTGAAAGCTTTGGATGAATGTTGCCCAACTCGTCCAGTGCCGGTTATTGGCAATGTACCACTTCAGAGCCATTCCCTGAAGGAGTTCGGGCATGGCTCTGGGAACCAGATCCAGCTCGAGCCCATAGGTATCCGCTGACCACTCGACCTGCTCCAAGAATTCGAGCGGCTCCGTTGTGCCGTCGAAGCGAAAGTTCCACTCCCGAACTTGCTTCGCTACCCTTGGGTATTCTTGGGCCATAGTCGTCGCCGTGTGCTCGCGTCTTGATACCCTCTTCGATGGCTGTGGTGCCGATGTTTCCCAACCTGTGTGGTGGTTGTCTCTCGCGCGCGCTGCTGCGCTGGCTGTCGGTATGCTCAAATGCGCGAAATCCATGTTCGTCGCTTCTCTTGCATCCGCAACTTGTCCGCTTTCCCTCGCCGGTGACGCTCTGCTATGAATTGCCGCCAATTCCGCAATCCGCGTGGTGTATGGCAGTTTGGATTCGTGAGTATCCACCCACTCTCCAAACTGTCGACGCATAACGTCCAGTGTGCCACTCAGCTCCACTTGGAACTCGTCTCCATACTTTACAACTTCCTCCTTTTTGAGGTTGTACACCCACGCGCGAACCATATTTCTCGTTTAATATATTTAACTATGTATCAATTATCACAACCACCAGTGTTGGGCGCCAGTTGTAACGAACCGTATTTCTTGGCCGGGCTAACGCTCAGTCGAGCTGTGGGTTCGTGCAACAAATTTGTAAAACTGGTTGCGACGTGATAATTAATAACACAATTAGTTGGATATATTAATTTAATTTAATGGTTTATTTAATTAATTGGAATCACACTAGAAATTCGGTTTGATGTTTAAACGGTGACACTTCACTGAGGCCTTCGTTGGTTTTGGCGAGTGATCCTGTTCGGAAAAGTAGGTTCTAGGCACCCGTGCACCAGTTACAAGATTAGGTGACTTCGCTTGCTCGATCGGTTACCATACGACACTCCTTTATGCCAAAGGACTCGTACGTATGCCGTCTGGACGCAGCGGAATTCGTACGCGTTCACCTGGTAACTGTGCAGGCCTCACCCAGTGGCACGACTTAAACGTGGCAAGGATCACTGCTTTAACTGTTTAAGGACCTCAGTGTCCTTTGTTGGTCTTGGGTTTGCAGGCGTCGAAGGACTCGATGTCCCTTGATGATACGTCGTCCTGTTGATCTGCCCTCACTTGTATTTTCCACTCGCGTAGAGTTTGCTCTGTTGTCGCACTCGCGTATAATTTGCCCAGAGCTTCCGCTTTGCGTGTCGGATCTCGTCGAACTCTGAACTCTGCAACTCTCTCTGCAACTGACTGTCCGCTGTGTGTTGCGGCGCTCCTTTTATAGGCCGGGTCGCGGCCTTTTGTCGGGACTGTACCAGAAATCACGCGATCGCCTCGGTGGCGTGATTTCTGGTAATTTTCCACTGCCATCTGCTGGCGCCAGCCTATGTCTGCCGTTAGTGTGAGTATGGATGGAGATATTGCACTCGCAATACTCCTCACACATAACGGCACATGTCCTGGTGGACATGTGTGTCAGACACGCTCATATGGCTGACAACCTGACGGCGCTCCTTTTATAGGCCGGGTCGCGGCCTTTTGTCGGGACTGTACCAGAAATCACGCGATCGCCTCGGTGGCGTGATTTCTGGTAATTTTCCACTCCCATCTGCTGGCGGCAGCCTATGTCTGCCGTTAGTGTGAGTATGGATTGAGATATTGCACTCGCAATACTCCTCACACATAACGGCACATGTCCTGGTGGACATGTGTGTCAGACACGCTCATATGGCTGACAACCTGCGTGCGAAAGGGAGAGGACGAAACAGAGCGAATTCGCTGCAACTGCAATCAGAGCCGGACTTCGGTCTGATGTGCAGTTACTGTGAGGGGCGCATATAGCACACATAAATATATAAACCTATATATTTATTTGTCGTCGCTATATGGCTCCTCACACTATCCACCCAAAATCTGTATTTTGACCTAGCAGTCCACCCATTTTTACTAATCCTTCCTTTAGAATATGCATATATAAATCTGTTCCAATAATAATATCTATACGGCCTGATTTATTAAATTTGGGATCAGCTAAGACATAGCTATCCCAATCTTTGAGATTAATGTTAAGCGATTTTACTGGTAGGGCTCTCATTAACCTAGGTAATACAATTGCCTCAATTTTGTAAGGTTTTTTATCTAGATTTGGAGTTTTTATGTCAAATTTTACCCTATATTTAGATGTGCTACTCTCTGAACCTACCCCTTTAATTTTGGTGATATTTTTTATTCTAGGTAGCTTTCTTTGGTAACACATGAATTTGTCCTTTCACTATTTATATGAAGCATTGTGTTATGATTCCTATTGCATAAAGCACAAAGATCTTCGCTAATGCATCGCAAATGTGCTCCTTTTTAACTTTTTCGAGCCTATTTGCCGACGTCATATTTTTAAACTTAAAACAATTAAATATATTATGTCCCGTTCCCTTGCATATGGGACAATATTCTTTTAAATTGTTAGTAGGGTTTTTAATTGTTGTTCTTGTAATATCTTGTACAGAACTTAACGAGCTGAGTTTCTGCTCTAGGTAATCTAAGACGTCGCTTAATTGTTGAATGTCTTTTGTCTTCTTGACATGATTTTCAAATTCTTGCATCGCTTCTTTACCAAATTTCCTTAATATTATTTGTGCGAATATGC
The DNA here is from genome assembly GCA_035042225.1 of Drosophila incognita. NCBI lineage: Eukaryota > Metazoa > Arthropoda > Insecta > Diptera > Drosophilidae > Drosophila > Drosophila incognita. Next base: position 25,542 of record JAWNLQ010000189.1, read on the forward strand.
AATCTACTTCATCAGTTAAATTTGATTTTAACTTAACAATGTGTATTGATTCATTAATGGAATCAATGAAAAATTTTAAATGTCTGGCTGAGTCGTTATTTGGATAAGACAACTCAATTAAACGATTCAACTGCTGTGAAAATATTTTGCGTTTGTTTTCATATCGCTTGGTTAGTAACTCCCAAACTATATTATAATTCTCAGCGCTTCCTGTCAGCAAGTGCGACACCATGCTCCTTGTTTCTGCTCTCAAAGCAGCTTTTAAATAGTTGAATTTAAGAGATAGACTGATGTCTTCTCTTTTATGAATTATTTCGGAGAATAATTCTGAAAATATGTCCCATTCCTTATCTACTCCCGAGAATGTGGGTACCTCAATTTTAGGCAATGCTGGTAGTTCTTCTGAAACTACAACATTACCACTGGTTCCTTGCTCACATATACTGAGCATGTTTTCAACATCGAACCTTAATTCTTCAACTTGATGCGAGTTGTTCTCAAATTTTTTTGACTTTTGTAAAACTCTATCCCACAGAAAATAAATTTTATTTCTGTGCAACATTAGGATTTTATCATTATTAGTATTTTTTAATTCTTCCTTTACTTCCTTTAGATAATGTTGCAATGGGTTTATAATATCCCTTAATTCTTCCTCACTGCCTTTTTCTAATAGCTTTTTCATCGATGATCCCTTTTCTACCTCTACCTCTGCTTTCTTCAACGCGTCTACTTTCCTATCTGAAGACATTTTGCTATCTTATAATTGTGTTTAGTTTTTTGTATAGAAATTTATATTGAATGATAACTTATCCGGATCTTCAGCGATGAATTTGTCCAGCGACGACAATGATCACCACCACTCCCTCGACGACGACTCCCACGACGACTGTCGAGTCTCCAAAAATTTGTCACTTTCGATGACGACTCCCACGACGACTGTCGAGTCTCCAAAAATTTTCTCCCTCGACGACTTGTCGAGTCTCCAAAAATTTTCTCCCTCGACGACTTGTCGAGTCTCCAAAAACTTTTTCACTTTCGATGTTTCTGGCCTTGAAAACGCCCAACACTTTTCTGTGTATATTATTTGTATTAAACAATCTTTTCTTTTGTTTAAACAAATTATTTTATACAATGCCTCTTACCACTGGTGGGGGAGAGCAAGGTAATTTATTTTTGCAACCTGTAGCTGACTATCAGACTTTAAGGTGCTGGTTTAACTCTATGTCTCTTACCACTGGTGGGGGAAAACAATAGAGAGTCTCGAAGGACCAAATGTTCACAACGAACCGAGTCGACTTGTAAGATCGAACTGAACTGCTCTGATGAGCAGGCTCTTTATTTATACAAAAATGCTTAAACCTAAGTACATTATACATAATATACATAATATGCAGCCGCTGCTGGTATGCGTCTGCTTGGCGCCTATATTCTTAGTATTTTTATGCAGGCGATCGCCGCGCCGCGAGCTGCCGGCAGTCCGTCGCCAGCAATAACGGTAGTTGCGCATCGAACTTCAGCAGCATGTACTGCGATGAACAAGGCTGGCCTGCATGGGTCAGGCATCAGCTAGTCAGAGCGTCAGGCAGCTGGATCGCGGCCTGTCGATGAAGGCAGCTGGATCGCGGCGATCGTCGCGCAGCGAGCTGCCGGCAACCCGGCGCCAGCAATAACGGTAGTTGCGCATCGAACTTCAGCAGCAGGTACCGCGATGAGTAAGGCTGGCCTGCATGTGTCAGGCATCAGCTAGTACATGTGATATATATATAAATACAGGGTGTTAATTTTTGAACAATATTTGAACCAGCTATCCGCTAACCAATATATTTCCTCTATGCTTTCGGATAGAGACCACCGGACCGGATAGTGCCACTTAGTTCAAATGAGTTTATTGATGGGTTTTATGAGTTGTCACTGTCTCAAGTTAACTATATTCAAAACTGTAACTACCGTTTACTTGATTTAATTTTTGTATCTGATCCTACTTGTAGTATTATCTCTCGTTGTGATCCACTTGTTAATCCCGAAGATCCTTATCATCCCACGCTCGATTTGATTATAGAGCTGCCAACTCTTGTGCCTCTTGTAGCATCAGATTCTACACATAAGAATAGTTGCTTCCGTAAAGCAAATTTTGTTAGACTTAACCAATTATTATTTGACACTGATTGGGCATTCCATTGGAGTTCCGGGATGTGTACTTAAGTACTGTTCCGAGTCTATTTGCAAGCCTTTACTTAAATTATTTACCTTGTCTGTTGAAACTTGTTGTTTTCCCGCTATTTGGAAGGAATCCTTTATTATTCCTCTCCATAAAAATGGCCCAAAGTGTGTTATAAAAACTACAGGGGTATTTCCAAATTGTCCGCAATGCCTAAGGCATTTGAGAAAATATTAACGACTCAACTGCAACACTTATGCAGTTCTATTATTTCACCATTCCAGCATGGTTTTGAGAAATGTAGGTCTACTACCACTAACATTCATGAATTTACTTCACTTGTGATCAAAGGATTTCAGAATAAAATGCAAACTGATGTCGTTTACACAGACTTCAGTAAGGCCTTTGACTCTGTTAACCATTCTCTCCTTCTTCGCAAACTAGACCTTATAGGATTTCCTACTAACCTTCTGACCTGGATTTCGGAGTATCTGAGTAACAAAACTCAAACAATTGTTTTCAAATCTGTGCTCTTCAAACCTATCCTAGTCACCTCTGGTGTACCCCAGGGTAGTCACCTTGGTCCAGTGCTTTTTAACTTATTTATTAATGACCTTCCTTCTGTTGTTTTGCATTCTAACATACTAATGTATGCTGATGACGTCAAGTTGTGCCTGGCGTATAATGATATGTCGTCTCATTGCTTATTGCAGGCGGACTTATTTTCCTTTTTGTCTTGGTGCAAAATAAATTTGCTTAACCTGAACTGCTCTAAGTGTAAGGTCATGTCATTTTATCGTATCACTCCCCATGTTGTTAGTTACAATCTCGATAGGGTGCCCCTTGATAGACTGAATGAAGTAAATGATTTAGGTTTACTTCTTGATCACAGGTTAAAATTCGATAACCATATTAAATTGACTGTCAACAAAGCTTTTCAAGTTCTTTGTTTTATAAAGCGTTGGTCAAAGGAATTTGATGACCCTTATACGACCAAGATACTTTTCACTTCCCTTGTACGTCCAATTCTGGAATATGGATCTTGTGTGTGGTCTCCACAATATCATATTCATCAAAGTAGATTGGAATTTGTACAGAACACCTTCTTACTTTTTGCTCTTCGTCGCTTTGACTGGGGTGCTCTTCCTCCATACCCCAATAGGCTGCTGCTTATTAACCTTCCCTCCCTAACTAACCGTCGTGTTATGCTATTAACCTTCCCTCCCTAACTAACCGTCGTGTTATGCTAGGAGTTATGTTTGTAATTAAATTAATTAAAGGCAAAATCGATTCAGCAGCGTTGGTGTGCCAAATAAATTTTTCTATTCCCTTTAGACCTTCTCGCAATTTCTTCCCACTTTTCCTTAATTGCTGTAATACTAATTATTCCTAGCATGAACCGTTTCGAGTACTCTGTAATGATTATAACAAATTATACCATATAGTCAATACATTTCTGTAATTAAAAACCTTATTTTAAATGCCCTATCTCGGGAATAACTTTTTCGCATTAACAGGTGGTGGACTAATTCTTACAAATTAGGTTTGGTCTAATTGGGTTTTTCTGGGTTTTCCCCAATTCATGCAACAAATGTTGGACCAATTTGCTTTTAAATACCCCCAGAAATTATTTTCATCATTCATATTTTTAAATTTATTTATAATTTTAATATTATTTTAAATTAAATTAAATTTAATTTTTTAAGTTTTTATATTGTTTGTGTCGACTGATTTTAGTTGACAATAAATAAATAAATACATCAATAGTGGTCAGGACAGAATTCTTTACCACAAATGTTCCTGAAGTGTCCTGAATGCCTGAACATTTATTGTAAACTATGAAATCTCCCGAATGTACGAGAATAGGAACTTTTCAACAGTAACGATGTCTTTAGATTTGGGTTGGATAAAAGCCTTTACATCATCAGATGTGGTATCAGGGGAAAACCGGGAAACAACTGTTTGTTTTTTTGTGGAACGCTTACCAGGGTCATGTAAGGAATTTTAATTAATTTTGGTTAAGCGACCATTTAATTTAACTAATGTGTTAGCACCTGCATGTTGAATTGCATTAACGGTACTAACAATCACTGAATCGTCCACAATTTCGGGGATTAAAGCCACAACATCCATGGGCATAGTGTTGTTATCGTCACTTCTATCTGATATATGTAAAGATGGGAAAGACAGATTAATTCTATAATAGGTATGGACTTTGTGGGCAATTGCGAAGGGACGGGAATTTAGTTTTGGTCATTAGACATCCGAAAATTGGGCTTCTTACACTTCGCGGATTCATTAAAAAATTTCATACCAAGAAACAAACGGTTCTTGCTTTTCGCTTTCACTTTTTGATTTACTTTCAATTGATCAATTCTATGTGATAGCAGAAAAATTTTTCACTTTCCACTTTTCACCTTGAATTTGAATTTGATTTTATAATTTATGAGTTGATCTGCGGAGCTGTGCGTCCGACCGTGAGCACCGCCAACGAGGGTATATATGGGTATATATCAACCCCTGGCACTGTCAAGGGGAGCACAACTCTCGCAGCAATGAGTAGTTATTGCTTTTGCTTTGGTATTGGCTGCCAGTATAATAGCTGGCTTATGTTTGTGTGTGATTTATTGGGTGAATTTTTTCTTTTTGAGTGAAAGTGCAAGTGAGAGTGAGAGTTTCGAGCGAGATATAACATTAGCACAGGGACCGAGAGAGATGCAGAGAAAGCGCGCTATATAGCCAATGATGGTGGGCGAATTGTGATCAATCACCCCCAAAGAGCCAGAGTGACACTTTTTTCTTCGGCAAGCACGAACAAAACCAAGTTTAGCAATTGGCGGACAGTGAAATGTAAATGCATGCATCTCTCTTGAGGTGGAGGAGGGGGATCACCGACTACCGATGCTCTATATGTCCGCGAATCTTAACAGTAGCTTAGTGTTTTTATCGGTAATGGTTCTTACGATTAAAAAATACATAGCAAAGCTTTAACTCGGACGTTGATGGTATTACAGTTTCTTAGTTGGTACGTGATAGCGCTAAACAATGACCGCTGCCATCGAGTTTGGCGCTGTAGATGAATCGATTGATCAACACATATGGCGATTAATCGTATGTTATGGTATCGATACTCAGTTCTCGATACCATTGAGTTATACCGTAT
>JAWNLQ010000190.1:0-28445 GCA_035042225.1 Drosophila incognita
CGCAATCCCACGGCGAGTGTCCAAAGCAGCAACCCAGAGATGGTGTTGAACATTCCAGTCTCCAGCCATCAGGAACTTGGGGCCAAGCTCTTCGAAGAGACATTTAAAGTCTTCAAATGCCCAAACAAAACATGGCGGACAATAGACAGCCGCTAGGATTACTTCGCCTTGATCACTAGAGACTTTAACGGCAGCACATTGTGTGCAGAGCCAACTTATGGGAGTCAGCGAGTTTTGTAGATATTGAGCCGGCCTTCCAGACTAAGACACAAGCTTCCTTCCCTTGGCAACGCGCTGATATGCTGGGCATCCTTTCCAGCTTGCTGGATGGGTTCCTCCGCAGTTGGCACATTTCGATTCAGCATCCGGTTTTGGTTTTTCGGTGGTTTTTCGCACACCTGACTAGCATGTGCTGAACCACACTTAACGCAGCGATGCTGTTTTTGGCAGTATTTCATTGTGTGGCCAAATTCCTGGCAGCGGTGGCACTGGGGGATGTCCAAATGCCGATCAGGGCATTCAACAGTAATGCGCACCTGAGAGATGGAGTGTAAGTTGTAAATCTCTTTGTTATTCGCAGCCGACTCCAACTCAAAATAACAAAGGTTTAGCTCCTTCTTGCTAACACGGCAAACAATAGTTTGGAGTGCCCAGATCTGGCGAGCTCGTCTGCAACGATGGATGCAGTCCCATGACCACCACTCGGAAGCCTCTGTCCTCCTTTAGTTGGTATGAGTGAAACGTGATTCTCTTCTCTGAAAACATTCTCTGGATTGCCCTGTTTGCGTCAATACCAATTGGCATGACTCTAACAGTACCACCGCCACTGCATTTAAGCATAAAGCTGTCAGGTGGCGTGACAGCATTTAATGCTTCAAGCAGTCCAGCAACCCTCAGCTATAAGTGGAGGGGGCTTGGAAGGCCTTGTAGGCTGTGGTTCCGCAGTGCGAATGTTTGACAGAGAATCGCGGATTTCAGCGGCAGCGCCCAGACTTGTGTCCTCATCGCCCACCATCAACGGAAAGATTGGGGAAGCAGCATCTCTAGTCCTCTCTGCCATATCCACTGACTCGATGTCTGAGTCAGAATCTGACAGCGGGTCCTCTAGTGCTAGTCGATGCAATCGTTGATTGTCGCAATTTTTTGCTGGCAATGTTGTTCGCGTCAATATCGCCAATATAATTTTTGGTGCCTTTATTAGTGTTGTTGTTGTTGTTGTTGGCGTTGATGAAATTGTTGTTGGCATTTGCAATTCTTGCATTGTTTTTTTGGTTGTTGTTGTTGTTGCTGCTTTCCGAGCGAGAGCGCAGATTATATCGGAGCTCGCTGGGCTGCCCGGCAAGAGAAGGCGAGCACCAGGAAACTGCAGCTGCAGCATCAGGCGCGTCGCCGGGAGTGGCGGTATGGAGGGTGTTGTTCATATTGGCGCAAAACTTGCGCGCACCAAGCGCACACACTCTACCGGCGCACGCAGAAATCACGCTGAGTCTTGCAAAAATAGTTTTGCACCAGCAGAACTGCTCGCGGGCGTCGATAGTTTCGAATCGCGAGAGAGAGTAACGCGAAACACTCACACGCTTAAAGAAACAAAATAAAATAAAAATACAATTATTTTTTTCGCTCCAAAAAGTTCCAGTGTGACCGTATGCTCCGAGGATTGCACTTGGTTCGTCATTTTTTGAGAAAAGTTTTTTTATTATTTGTGTGTACTTGAAAGACCGATTTCCCTTGAGCGAACCTTGAGGTAGATGATTTTTTCTATGCGCATTGGTCTTTGTTAAGATTTTCTGATATACATGCAAATCCGTATCATTATAACCTTTAGGCTTATTCAAGTATATTAAAGAATATAATCCTGGAGTAAGATTCCATTTTTGACCAGTTTCCAGCTCAATTTTATTGTTGTAAACACTAATTTTAGAACTACCCAGCATAATTTGCCCACTTTTTTTTAAAAGGTCCAAATGCTTTATCAAGCTTATTCTGGCGTTCTAATTCATTTAAACTAAGATTAAAGATCTCATCAGTTATTGTATTCGTTTGACTCTGGTCCTCATCACTAATTGTATCAGCTTTATTATAACTCTCCTCGCTTGGTACAAACGAAAAATCTTGTGTTCGAAGCTCAGTTATTCGTCTATCTATTGCATCATAATAATCACTACAATTTTCAGCCCTATTAATTTCATTCTTAGTATTTACTTGTCCTTTCCTCTTCTTCTTTTTTTACTTTCATAAACTGATTTGCTATTTCATTCCTCCTAAAGATTTTTTGAAGAGGTTTTGTTATTGGCTTAAACGTTTCCTCCAGTTGATATTAATTTGCGGCTCTACCTAATATATTGCTTTGAAATTTTCTTTTTAGAGCGCTTCTTGTTTTCGTCAATTATTTTAGTATATTTTCATCCATTTTTAAGTTATTGAAAATACCAGATATAAACCTATCAACACCTTTGGGGGTGGTTTCTGGTTTTCGGGCGGTTTTTTACTGGTTTTCGAGCGGTTTTTGCTGTTTATTATGTGGTTTTTCGCTGTTTTTCATGTGGTTTATCGCTGTTTATCATGTGGTTTATCGCTGTTTTCATATGATTTAACATGGTCTAATACGGTTTTTCAGGTTGATTCCGATGTAAACAATACACTCATTCTAATCAAACTAAAGATGGTAAGACTCAATATAGCTGTTGTCGGAGGCAGCAGCACCCAACAATTAATTAAGTAAAACATCGATTAAAAATGTAACTTAGTTTTGTAACGTCATTGCGCGCCCATCCCTAATTCTTATCTTTGCCTTGCACATGCAAATTTATCTAATTCACTCTCGATTCAGCACTCGTCGATTGTGCATTGGTAAAAGAGATACGCGCAACGTCAAACACATAAAACAACAACAACTTGCACGCCCACATTCTTGCATTCGCATATGCTTGTAAATCTGTAAATTGACCAACAATTTACTGGTTGCGCTTTGCCAAAACTTTCGTTAACGCAGCGGTCAGTCAGCGGTCAACCTGTACTTGCCGTTAATTTCGTTTGCATTTCGTTCGTCCGTTGTTTTGCAAAACAACATACATTAAAACCTAGTTCAAACGCAGTTCAAGTCGACCAGTGTCAAGTGCTAAATCGAGAGTCAGTACTGGCATATTATTCGACTTGCTTTGCGTTGGGCAAATTCGTCTGGCAAATCATTTACCCACGCTTCAGAAGACCAAATTAGGTTGGATAGTTTCTGGAGGCTGTGCTATTCCCAAACACTCATCTCTAGCTGCTCCGATCAAGCATTCGGTTCCGTTGTTCGATTTAATTACTGGAGGCGACACTATTGAAGAAGTTGCCCTGGGTTTGGCTTGGGATACCAACTCTGATTATCTGCTATTCAGTCCGTCGTCTACTCTCTCCGGCAACATTGTAACCAAGCGCACAATACTATCCACAATCGCCAAATTCTACGACCCCCTCGTTAATATCTCCTATAGTCACCAAGCTAAAGATTTTCTTAAAAACGCTGTGGAAGGACAAACTCAATTGGGACGAAGCCCTTCCTCAGTCTCTACACTCTGCCTGGATTGAGCACATCTCTCAAATAGCCGTAGCTGGTACGCTCATATTCCCTCGCTATGTTCTACGGCCACACTCATCATGGGAAATACATGCGTTCTGTGATGCAAGCCTGCCAGCTCAGCACCCCGTCACCATCGCCATCATCGATCATTTTCACCGTCAATTTTACACAGTGGACCACAAAGTTTGCTGGCCGCACTGCGACAGCGATTTTGGCCCATTGGTGGGCGAAAAACCGTGGCAGCAGTCATCGGCAAATGCATTCGTTGTTTTCGATTGAAGCCCAAGCTTCTCGAGCACATCATGGCACCGCAACCAGCAAATCGAGTGCAACCAGGCCGTCCGTTCTGCACAACTGGAATTGATTTTTGTGGACCATTCTTTACCAAGTCAGAAGTCAGGAACAGGCCGCCCACAAAGTGCTACATATCAATATTCGTTTGTTTTGCCACCAAGGCAGTACATTTGGAATTGGTTGAGGACTTATCAACCGCATCGTTCATCGCTTCATTAAAGCGATTCATCGGCATCAGAGGCAAACCCAATTCAATCTGGTCTGACAATGCAACAAATTTTGTTGGAGCGCGGAATGAGCTGAACGAGTTGAGGCTACTCTTTTTGAGCGACCCTCATATTAAGGAGCTTTCGAACTCTTGCCTTTCGATTGGAATCGAATTGAATTTCATTCCGCCTCGGTCTCCTCATGTTGGTGGTTTGTGGGAGGCTGCGGTAAGATCTGCCAAACACCACTTCTATCGCGTCGTTGGAAAATCTTTTCTCACATTTCACGAGCGTCGTACCCTTGTATGCGAAATTTCTGCAATGTTAAACTAACGACCTCTTTGTCCCATTTCAGAGAATCCAAGCGATCTAGAAGTTCTCACTCCTGGGCATTTTTTGATTGGAACTCCATATGCCATATGCATACAGTGAGGAGCCATATAGCGATGGCAAATAAATATATAGGTTTATATATTTATGTGTGCTATATGCGCCCCTCACAGTAACTGCACATCAGACCAAAGTCCGGCCCTGGTTGCAGTTGCGGCGAATTCGCCCTCTTTCGTCCTCTCCCTTTCGTACGCAGGTTGTCAGCCATATGAGCGAGTCTGACACACATGTCCACCAGGACATGTGCCGTTATGGTGTGAGGAGTATTGCGAGTGCAATATCTCCATCCATACTCACACTAACGGCAGACATAGGCTGATGCCAGCAAATGGCAGTGGAAAATTACCAGAAATCACGCCACCGAGGCGATCGCGAAGGAAGGGGAAACTCTGTCGAAGCAGTCCGAGGATCAAAGTTCATAAGCGGAAGCTATGAACAAAATCTGCGCGAGTACGGCAGAAAATAAAACAACTAGTGAACGACACAAGTGACGGTGTAACACACAGGACGATACACAGTGATGGAGCGTCAAAGGACTCGACGCTGCCTGGACGAAATTTTAGTGCACGACATTGAGGTCCTTGAGGGTGGTGAAATAAGTGTAGCCTTGACACGTTTGAGTCGTGTTACAAGCGCGAAGCCCGTAACTGGAGTCCCGTATGGTCGAGCAGTGCGAAGCCGTAGACTTGTGTAGCTGGTGTACGGGGAGCCTGGATCCGACTCTCCCGAACAGGAACACTTTTTGAAGCCAGACCAAGGCTTCAGTAAAATGCCACCAAATATAAGCGCAAACAATAAGTGTAATTATACGTTTAATTAGTGATTTAAATAAACCATTCATACAATATAGTCAAAAATCACGTGTTGTTAATTATCGCATCGCGATCAATTATAAATTTGTTGCTCGAACCCACATCTCGATTGAGCTGTAGCCTTGCTAAATAAAAGGTTCGTTACAACTGGCGACCAACGTTGGTGGTTGCGATAATTGACACACAATTATATATATTGAAAAATAATTAAATTATGGTTCGCGGGTGGGTGTGCAACCTCAAAAAGGAGGAAGTTGTAAAGTATGGAGGCGAGTTCCAAGTGGAGCTGAGTAGCACACTGGACGTTATGCGTCTACAGTTTGGAGAGTGGGTGGATACTCACGACCGTACACCACGCGGATTGCGGAATTGGCTGCGATTAATGGCAGACCGTCACCGGCGAGGGACACAGTACAAGTTGCGGATGCAAAAAAGACGACGAACGTTGATATCGCCCATTTCAGCATACCGACAACCAGTACAGCAGCGCGCTTACGAGACGCCAGCCACATAACATGGGAAACATCGGCACCACAACCATCAAAGAGAGTCTCCATACGCGAGCACACGTCGACGACTATGGCACAGGAATACCCGAGGGTAGCGAAGCAAGTCCGGGAATGGAATTTTCGCTTCGACGGCACTTCAGAGCCGTTAGAATTCTTGGAGCAAGTCGAATGGTCAGCCGATACTTATGGGCTCAACATCGATCTGGTCCCCAGGGCCATGCCTGAACTCCTTCAGGGAATGGCTCTGAAATGGTATGTCGCAAATAACCAGCACTGGACAAGTTTGGAAACATTCATTCAGAGTTTTCAAAGGTACTTTCTTCCGAGAGACTACTTTGAAAACCAAAAGGATGAAGTTAACCACAGACGTCAGGCTATTAACGAGCCATTCAAAGTGTACATGGTTGAAATGCAGACGCTCATGCGGCCACTGCAGTATTCGGCGGACAAACAGCTACAAAAAATTTACAATAACAGCCTTCCAGACCTGCGAGCATACGCCAGACCAGATCAATTCACCGATCTAACGGAATTGATGTTTTGGCCGTCGTGCTTGAAGAACTGGAGGTGAACAGAGAAAAACTGAGACAACAGAGCCACATGGAACAGCCGAGGTACAACGCCCCGCAGCAGAGGCAAGTACAACCTCTACAGAGATTCAGGGAGCCACCACGACGACATATGGAGGCTCCACAAATGAGTCGCTACAGCCAAATAGAGCCAGCGCCAAGGCAAGACGGACCACGGCTTATGCGGATAGCGGACAGTGGCGGACACAGAGAGCCGAAACCGACTCGAGACCAAGGCTAGCCCCGAGGATTATTGTTGGATGTGCTAACGTATTGGAGTTCGCACGTCAGTATGTTGTCCGTCGTGAAACGGACACCGGCGTCCGCAACTGAGGGGCGAGCGGGAGCCGAACAGGACAGCCCCAAGACGCTAGTCGGCAGCCTACAGGACGAGGGAGCGCAGCTGACAGCGACCGTAGAAATCGGCAACTGTGAATACAAGGCTACAATAGACACAGGCGCCACGAGTAGTTTCGTTAGCGAGGAGCTAGCTCGTGGACTCTTCAACGTAGGCCGACGATGCGCAACCGACCGGCGAGTCCGCATGGCAGATGGCCGAAACAGCGGAGTCCAAGAACAAGTCGAGGTGAACATCAGGCATGTACGGAGCAATGTGGACATCGCTCTACTAATACTCCCAGGAGTCTTAGACGACTTAGTTCTTGGATGGGATTTTCTGTCTGGCATGGGCACGGTTTTGGAGTGCGCCGGACTGATGATAAATATACCCAAAGACGGACTACGAGAGCACCAGGAGGAGAGACTGTTCGTGGCAAAGACGGTCATACCACCAGCATATCCGGACGCAGAAATCGAAGACTTTTTGCAACGGGAATTAGCCGCATTTGAGGCCATTAAGGGAACATCGCCCATAACTGAGAATCGCATTACCATGAGTGACGATCGGCCGATAAAACAGCGATGCTTCCCCAAAAATCCCAAGATGCAGGCGGAAATCAACAAACAAGTGGATGAACTGCTGGCCAAGGGATTCATCGAGCCATCAAAAATCCCACACAGCGCTCCAATAGTGATGGTGCGGAAGAAGACTGGCAAATGGCGCCTCTGACTAGACTTCAGGCAATTGAATGCGCCAAGTCAATAAAGGATGCATACCCTCTGCCACGAGTCCACCATATCCTGCACCAACTGAGAGAGGCACGATATATCACGAGTTTGGACCTCAAGGATGGCTACTGGCAAATCCCGATGGAGAAAGAGAGTCGAGCGAAGACGGCATTCACAGTCTCAGATAAAGGACTGTTCCAATGGAAAGTAATGCCATTCGGACTCCATTCGGCACCAGCTACGTTCCAGAGAGCCCTGGATCGTGTGATCGGCCCCGAAATGATGCCACATGCATTCGCATATTAGGATGACATCATAGTGATCGGGAAGACACGCGAGGAACACATGGACAACTTGAGGGAAGTGTTCCGACGGCTGAAGGCAGCGAACCTAAAGATCAACGTGGACAAGTGCGACTTCTTCAAGAAGGAGCTGAAATATCTCGGTCATCAGTCAGTCACGGAATGTGGAATCCGCACTGACACAGAGAAAGTAGCTGCTATCGCCGAACTAAAGCCGCCTAGAATAGTGAAAGAGCTTCGACAATACTTGGGAGTGGCATCCTGGTATAGGCGTTTTGTACCAGATTTCGCCACAACAGTGCACCCACTCAACGCACTTCTCAAAAAGGGAACAAAATGGGAATGGACCGGAGAGCGGCAGGAAGCTTTCGAGAAGGTGAAGTCAAAGCTAACACAATCCCCTGTGTTAGCATGCCCAGATTTCTCAAGGCCATTTGGCTTACAGACGGATGCTAGCAATTATGGCTTGGGAGCGATACTGACCCAAAACTCAGAAGAGGGTGAACCGGTCATATCGGATGCAAGCAGATCTTTAAATGGTGCGGAGCGCAACTACTCTGCGACCGAAAAAGAGTGCCTTGCAATAATCTGGGGCATAAGGAAACTGCGACCTTACCTGGAAGGATACCACTCCACCGTCATCACGGATCATATGGCACTGAAGTGGCTCAACTCCATCGAAACACCCTATGGGAGTATTTCGAGATGGGCACTGGAACTGCAAAAATTTGATTTCGACATCAAATACAGGAAAGTAAACCTGAATGTTGTTGCAGATGCCCTATTTAGACAACCCCTGAATGATACATGCTGCAGGATCTCAACGGTGGAAGGCGCGATGGACCAAGCAAATAAAGACTGTCACTGGATCCAGAAGATGCGAACCACCATACCCAAAAACCCCAGAAAATTCCCAGACTACATGGAGGAGTCTGGAAACTTATACAGGCACATCCCTCACAGAGCCACAACAGAGGATGTGACAGTCTGGAAATTGTGTGTGCCCAACCGGCAAGCGGTCAAAAGTCCTAAGCGAGAACCAGGTCATACGGGAAGCCGGAAAACAATAGCCCGAGTAGCAGCGGTCTACTATTGGCCCGGCTTATACAGGGACGTACGAGCATATGTTCAACAGTGCGAAACATGCCAACACTATAAGCCGAGTCAATTGGCCGCGGCAGGACACATGCTAACACAGATACCTGAAGAGCCGTGGAGCACGGTATGTGCGGACTTCGTGGGACCATTACAAAGGTCCAACCACGGAAATACGATGTTGTTGGTCTTCATAGACCGCTTCTCGAAGTGGACCGAAATGGTGCCACTTAGAAGCTGTTTGTATGTAAGGGAAGTATTCAGCACATGAACTGACTACTAAAGAGCGTCGCAACTAGCACTTGTAACTAGGTGGACTACGGAGAGTGAGATCCTTCGATGCGCACAGTAAGTGCGATGGTAGAAATCAAAACTACGGAGTTGACGATTAGTTTCGAACTGATTTTGCTCTAATGAGCATGGCTTTATTTATACTTAATTCTTAACTCTAAAATACATTATTTGACAGTTTTTGTGTGGCGCGAGCATCAAGTGCAGCGATCGCAATTCCTACATGCTGATGCTACGATTGGCCGTTGTTATGCTTCCGCTGAGGGCAGCAATTGTAATATGGGTCAACCAAGTGGTGGAGTTCGCTGACGTAGGCAGCAATCGTAATATGGGTCAACCAAGTGGTGGAGTTCGCTGACGTAGGCACGTGCTGGTTGTGATATGAGCTTATTGTCCCACGGTGGGCTTCTTGTATAATATGCTGACCAAAGGTAAGTGTGCCTTTGGTTCTGATCGCTGCTTGGATGTGATTTTGTTGTTGACGAAATGTGCTGACGCATGTGCTGACGCGTTCGTTGCAGTTGTTGCGAGGGCTGTCTATAGCATATGTGGTAGTTGTTGCGAGGGGTGCATATAGCATATGTCAAAGCTATATGACTCCTCACAAATGAGGCAACCGCTGAAGTCAGCGTTTGCAATATTATTTGTTGATATTAGCTGTGTGTCTGCGCAAGCTGCAGCGCACGTACAAATAGCTTATTATTTAATTATATGAGCGTAAACATTCTCCCGGCCGTTGAATCGGTGAATCAACAATCATCTAGATCCAGTGTGAATCTTCTTGGGGCTGCTGATGGCACGGGTATAGTGGTGACGTCATTCCTTGTAGCTGTTGGTTGCCAGGTCCAAAGACGTTGCTTCCGTAGTGCGTAGGCAAGTAGCATAAGGACGGATATGACTAAAGCAGCATAAGCGGCGATATGATGATGTTGTACTGAACTTATCTGTTCGGGCAGCTCTTGTTCGTTGAGTGTGTTCAATTTTAGCTGCAGATCATCCAGATCCGTATCTCCTTGTATCTTGTTCTCTGATACATTGAATTTCGTTAAAAGTCCTTTGGTGTTTGGCTCGATTAGGTTGCCAAAATGAGCATAGCCGTTTCTCACTTTACTTATAATGGTGTTGAAAGTACTGATGCTAATTTCTTTTTTGCGAACTTTATGATGAATCCAAATTGGTCCGCAGTAGTCCACGCCTGTAGTGAGAAACGGGCGTGATGGTGTCACTCGATCGGGTGACCGATTGCCCATAATTTGATTCATTAACTTGGGCCTTTCTTTGTTGCACGTCACACAGTTGTGAACGATATTTCTCGACATAGTTTTGTCGTTCAAGATCCAATATTGTTGTCTAGCAGTTGCTCGTAAGGTTTGAGCACCGCAGTGCATGTTGTCTTCATGCAGCTTTCGTAATATCATCTTTACTATTGGATCGTTGTAAGGCAGCAAAATCTGGTGCCTTGCATTATACGGGAGTGGGGCTTGCTCCAATCTACCTCCAACTCGCATGAGTCCATCTGACCCTTGTATTGGTGAGAGTGATGAGATGGGACTCCTTTTGTCCACTGTGTTGTGGCGCTTCATATCTTTTAGTTCAGCTGAAAATTCAGCTTGCTGAATTGTTTGTAGAATTATATTGCGAGCACGGTCTAGTTCCATTTGACACAGCGTGGTCGTTGCTGATCTGTATCGCTTGTAGCAGAATCGCAATATGTAAGCCACAATGCGTTGTAACTTGAAAAATGAGTTGCTGTGTTGACTGGTGTACAACTCTTCGCCTATTGTTGATTGAGTTGCAGCTAGGCTTATATGCTTAGTTTTCCTTCCAAGGTTGCTCGGAGAAATGATGGGGAATCGATTTTTTGTAGTCTCCAACGAGGGCCCCAGGGCTGAAGAATGTTCAGCAAACGGCAATTTTACGATGAATTTCTCATCTGCTGCAGTCTGCAAGTTCTCTATGAAATGGCTCTCGCACTCCTTTTCAATTGGTGTACGATGCCATTCTGATGTTTCCAAATTGTCTATGGTCCAGAATCGCACCATTATATTATTTGTTTCCTCTTTCCTAGGTACTGCACAAATGGCTGCTGACATCCTTGAATTTTTTATTTTTCCCGCCACAACCCATCCCAACTTGGTCTTTTGCATGATTGGACCAGAGGGTATTTTGTGTTGTTGTGGGAGCAATAGTGCATAATAATGTTCGGCACCGATAAGCATGTCGATTTTGCCAGGTTTATTGAACTGGGGATCTGCCAACGGTAGGGTAGCTGGCATGTTCCAATCTTTGTCATTTATACTTTGGACTGGCTGATCCGTAAAAATGTGCGGTAGAATAACTGTTTTAATCCGCATTGTAAAGTCGTTGTGTAATGACTTTACCAACAGATTTGCACGAGCTCTGCTTGTCTTTTGTTGTCCACCGATGCCTTCAATTCGTAGTGAAGAGTCGTGTCGTTTCAACGATAATAAAGAAGCGAGTCGTTCTGATATTATGTTGATCTGAGATCCAGAATCCAGCAATGCCTTGAAAGTGGCTTGTTGTCCATTATTTCCTTGGACTATTACTTTTGCTGTAGCAAGTAGATTTATATTCTTGCTACTTGCTGATGCTACAATTGGATTTTGTTGCTCCATTGAGGAGTTTTCCAAATGCAGCAGTGTATTGTGTCTTTTTTGGCACTTGATGCATTTAAAGGGACTTGGGCAAACCTTTGCCATGTGATCTCCATTGAGGCAGTTGACGCATAGCCTTTGTCGTTGAATCCAATTCAATCTCTCAGCGGCTGTCTTTGCACGGAAATCGTTGCACCGAAATATGACATGATGAGACTTCTTGCAATAGACACAATCCTTCCTTGTAGTTGAGGAGGATGCATAAGTTGCTCCCATCGAGTCTCCTTTGGCAGTGCTATGTGTTTTGCTTCCACTAGCTAAAACACGAACTCTTTGTTCAAGAAACTGGAGCATGGTGTCCAGTTTTTGTATCTGCTTCGAGTTGCTTATGGATTGCTCGTACAGCGTTTTATTTGTGCTGTCGAGCTTATTTCGTATGACCGCAGTTAGAATTGGGTCCCACGTTGCGATGTCTAATCCGAGTCCCTTGAGAGATGCAAGGGACTCCACAGTGACTATGTAAAGCTCCTTTAGCGATTTTACATTGTCGTTGATGGCTTGTTGCATTAAGAATCGGTTCAATACCGTTGATGCTATGTCTCTTGGATTGTCGTATGCGCCAACCAAGATGTTCCATGCGTGAAGGTAGTTGTCCTCTTTTAAGTCGATTTGGCGTATTAGTCTTTCAGCCTCACCGATCACGCTGGTTTTTAGATACCACATTTTTTGAATTGTGGGCATGTTGGTACTGTGTACCATGGACATAAACATATCAAAGAATTGTGTCCATTTTAGTATATCCCCATCAAATTTGGGGATGGTTATGCGAGGCAAGCTTATGTCATTGGTGCACTGGCTATTGTTTCTTGAAGCTAGTGCCCTTTGTACATCTTCTTCTGCCTGTAGATACTCCTTTGTATCATATCCATTTTCTTCTGGGCTGTCCACTTCTTCATATAGTCGAAAATGGACTTCTTGGATTTTAGCCCATAGATTCTTTATGAGCTCTAGCGATGTGTGCTCAATAGGGGTGCCTTGGTGCAATGTGCGATGCAGTGATGCGATCATTGCCCTTTGTCGCCGGCACAATGCAATCACCTTGACTTCTAAGGTGGATTGCTGACGCTGTCCAGACGAGGGCCCCAGGGATTGGTCATCAAGCAACTCTTCGATGGTTGCTTTTTCTGATGCCATTTTTACTGATGTTTGTCGCTTGTTGGACTTTTACAAATATATATAGGTATATCTGTTTCTTATTTTTGTCGCTTGATGGACTTTGTTGTTAGTGCTATGGTCGTTTATCTAAACGAGAGCACACTGATATGTCGCCTAGTTGACAACTTCAGATGTTCTCACTAACACAGATATAGTGAACTGTGTAAGGAGATTGCAGGTATTAGTAGTGCCGTGATTGCGGGCACACTTTTATCCTGATATGCCTACTGCAGGTATCCTTAGTGCCGTGATCGCGGGCACATTTTTATCCTGATATGTCGCCTGGTTGACAACTTCAGGTGGTCTCACTAACACAGAATAGTGAGCTGGGTTGGGAGATGGTAGGTATCCTTTGATTGTCTAGTTGACAACTTCAGAGTCCAAACGTCGGGATCACCACACTGTATGACCATCCGCGTCGGGATCAGCAAAGTATCCTTTGGTCGCCTAGTTGACCACTTCAGATTCCAAACGTCGGGATCATCACACTGTATGACCATCCGCGTTGGGATCAGCAAAATATCCTTTGATTGTCGCCTTGTTGGCAACTTCAAATATGGATTTTGGAGGTTGAGTGTCCTTTGTCGCCTCGTTGACAACTTCAGGACTCACTCACGTTACCCTTGGTACTGACAATTTCAGTATGGGTTTTTGGAGGTTGGTTATCCTTTTGTCGCCTTGTTGACAACTTCAGGATCCAACCGTCGGGGTTCATCAGAATGATTACCATCAAAATGATTAACCATCACGTCGGGGTCACCAAAATGTTTGTATGTAAGGGAAGTATTCAGCACATGAACTGACTACTAAAGAGCGTCGCAACTAGCACTTGTAACTAGGTGGACTACGGAGAGTGAAATCCTGCGATGCGCACAGTAAGTGCGATGGTAGAAATCAAAACTACGGAGTTGACGATTAGTTTCGAACTGATTTTGCTCTAATGAGCATGGCTTTATTTATACTTAATTCTTAACTCTAAAATACATTATTTGACAGTTTTTGTGTGGCGCGAGCATCAAGTGCAGCGATCGCAATTCCTACATGCTGATGCTACGATTGGCCGTTGTTATGCTTCCGCTGAGGGCAGCAATTGTAATATGGGTCAACCAAGTGGTGGAGTTCGCTGACGTAGGCAGCAATCGTAATATGGGTCAACCAAGTGGTGGAGTTCGCTGACGTAGGCACGTGCTGGTTGTGATATGAGCTTATTGTCCCACGGTGGGCTTCTTGTATAATATGCTGACCAAAGGTAAGTGTGCCTTTGGTTCTGATCGCTGCTTGGATGTGATTTTGTTGTTGACGAAATGTGCTGACGCATGTGCTGACGCGTTCGTTGCAGTTGTTGCGAGGGCTGTCTATAGCATATGTGGTAGTTGTTGCGAGGGGTGCATATAGCATATGTCAAAGCTATATGACTCCTCACAAATGAGGCAACCGCTGAAGTCAGCGTTTGCAATATTATTTGTTGATATTAGCTGTGTGTCTGCGCAAGCTGCAGCGCACGTACAAATAGCTTATTATTTAATTATATGAGCGTAAACAGAAGCGTTACAACAGCAGCACTGCTGAAGGCCTTCAGGCAGAGGATTCTGGCACGGTTCGGTGTGCCAAAGGTGTTAATAATTGGAGACAGGGTGTGGGTGAAAGTACACAACCTATGCGGCGGAGGGATTGGCAGCCAAACTGGCACCAAGATACGGCAGCCCGTATCAAATAGTGGATTTCACGTCGCCGGTGATCTGTAAACTGAAGAGTGCAGCAGAGAAGCGGATAAGAAGTTTTTTTAATTGTTATTTTTCAAAAATTCCAAAGACCAATGGTAGGTACATATATTAACCACCAAAATTAATATATGACCCCAATACACTGGGGTTTCTCCACCTGCTAGCTAGAATTATTAATAAATGTTGCCTACTTCCAGGCGTAGTTTTCATTTGGAGCAGGTACATTGTGGACACCTGGGTGCCATAAAACCCGGATATTTTACCTAAAGTTGAGTATTTTCGGTATAAATAGACCAATCCTTCGTACTCAGTTTAGTTTTATCCTGCATCTCGGGTGCAATAAGCCAACAAGTACTATGGACAAACAGGCTACCATTGAACTACGGAAACTCATCCTGGAACACCACAAAAACGGATATTCACATCGCCAAATAGCTGAAATGGTCAGTCTGAGCAATTCAACTGTGTATAACATCATTTGGCGCTTCGTCGACGCAAATCGGATTGAGCAATTACTTTTGTTCTATGACATTGGTTGAAATGAAGTGTGACCCACTGTATATTTACAGTGGCTCGAAGCTAATTCGGATCAGTGTCAAAGAAAAATGGAATTGCCTGCCATAAGCTAATTATTTATTATTTTTCAAAAATTCCAAAGACCGATGGTAGGTATATATATTAACCACCAAAATTAATATATGACCCCAATAAACTGGGGTTTTCCCACCTGCCAGGTAGAATTATGTAAGAAATGTTGCCTACTTTTCAGATTACGTTTCATTTTGGATCAGGTACATTGTAGACACCTGGGTGCCATAAAACCCGGATTTTTTACTTAAAGTTGAGTCGGAAGTCAGTTTAATTTTATCCTGCATCTCGGGAGCAATAAGCCAAAAAGGACTATGGACAAACAGACTACCATTGAACTATGAAAACTCATCTTGGAACACCACAAAAACGGATATTCACATCGCCAACATGAGCGATTCATCATGCACGATGAATATGTACGCTCAACATGAGCTAAAAATATTGTTTACGTGTCCCGTGCTGTGTTCATAGCCAAATAATCGCCGAAGACGCCACGCACACGGCCAGCGGACAGCGCAGACTGCCGATTGCTACCTGACCAACAAGAGGTGATTCCTTTCTTTTTTGTTTTTTTTTTATTTCGCTTTGCTAGAACTCTGAACTGTGAAACAAATTTGGCATAAATCACGTTTTGCCGGTTCACTTGATAAAGAAGCATAAGTAAGATGAGTATACACGTGAATGCCAACAACCTCAAGTACGTAAGCCTGCTAACGTTGACCCTACAGAATGCGATCTTGGGACTTAGCATGCGCTATGGACGCACCCAACCCGGAGATATCTTTCTCAGCTCCACAAGAGCGGTGTTAATGGCTGAGCTCGTCAAGCTAATTACGTGGTTGGTGCTGGTTTTTAATGAGGAGGGCAACAAGACCATCATTTCCAATCCGCTGGACACACTGAAAGTGTGTGTGCCCTCGCTGGTCTACATTGTGCAAAACAATTTGCTGTATGTGTCTGCATCGCATTTGGATGCGGCCACCTATCAGGTGACATATCAAATCAACTGCGAATAATCAATCAACTGTGAATAATCATGAATCATTCGGCGCTTCGTCGACGCAAATCGGAGTGAGGGCAAGGGCAGAAAGTCACCAAACAAGATTTTCACCGAAGAGGAAGAGCGAAGGATCATCAGGAAAATAAGGGGAAATCCCAGGCTACCGACTCCAAAATTGGCTCAATAGGTGCAGGATGAAATGGGGAAAAAGTGCTGTGTGGAAACTGTACACAGGTTTCTGCGCAAACATGACTTTAATGCCTGAGTACAACGAAAAAAGCGTGAAAAATAAAGGGACTTGGATGACGTTCGTCAAAAACCACTTGGACAAGGATTTGGAGTGCTGGAACATAGTCATATTTGCAGATGAGTCCAAATTCACAATTTTTGACTCGGACGGACGGAATTATGTGTGGCGACAATCCAATACTGACCTGAATCCCAAACACGTAAAGGCAACAGTCAAGCATGGTGGAGGAAGTGACATGGCATGGGTATGTATCTCTTCAGCCGGATTCGGGAATTTCGTGATTTTTGAAACAACAATGGACAAGAATGTGTACTTCAACATACTAAAGGAAAATTTAGTCCAAAGTGCCGAGAAGCTTGGAATCCGAAATACTTTCCGGTTCAACCAGGACAACGATCCCAAGCATAAGGCCAAGATAGTACAGTCCTGGCTCATCAGGAACAGCCCCCACATGATAATTCCACCGGCCCAGTCTCAAGATTTAAATGTTATTGAGAATTTGTGGGATCTGCTGAAAAATAACATCCGGAAGCACAGCAAAGAAGACCTCGAAAATGCTCTGCGGGATGAGTGGAGGAGAATCTGACCAGAAGCTACTAAGAAGTTGGTATCTTCCATGAATAATAGGTTAAGGGAAGTGGTTAAGGCTAAAGGATATCATACTACGTAATAACATCCTTATATAAGCTTTTATACGGAAAATATATTACTTTTTTAAGACTGCTCGAAAAAAGCTGTAAACAAAAAATAGGGTACTTTTTTACATAATCCTACCTAGCAGGTGGGGAAACCCCAGTCTATAGGGGTCATCTATTAATTTCGGTGGTTAATATATGTACCTACCATCGGTCTTTGGAATTTTTGAAAAATAATAAATAATTAGCTTATGCCAGGCAATTACTTTTTTTCTTTGACAATGCTCGATTTGAAGTGTGAGCCACTGTATATATATATATATACACATAAATAAAATAAAGCATCGAGTATAACAAAAATAAATATAAATAGTAATGGGAGCCCTACGGCGGGTCCAAAATAGGTGAACAGCCCTGAACGCGGCGAATAGTCAACACGCCACAGCTTTTGCGGAGAGTGAACAACAGCTATTGCAGAAGGAGAGAATGGCCATGACCGGAGTTCATTCGAATAAAGTGCAACGGCCGTCGAATGCGTTAAACCAGCAGGGGGTTTAAAAATTTCCTGGCAGAGATGGGAATTAGACACCAATTCACGGCTCCCTACACGCCACAAGAAAACCCAACGGAACGCGCAAATCGCACGGTAAAGACGATGATCGCACAGTTCACGAAGAACAACCAGACAAGGTGGGATGAGGCGCTACCCGAGCTGACACTGGCAGTCAACACCAGCGTGTCGAGCACTACAGGGTACAGCGCTGCCTTCATCACACAAGGTCGGGAGCTGAGGCTGCCGAAAGCGTTGTTCGACGAAGTGGCGATCGGTACGGGTCAAGCAGCCCAAACGCCGACCGAAAATGAAAATAAGCTCAAAGAAATTTTCGAGATCGTTCGGCGGAGCTTGGAGAAGGTGAAGCTTGGAAAAGGCCTCTCAGGACCAGGCAAGGCACTACAACCTTCGGCGCAGGCAATGGAACCCCAAAATTGGAGACAGGGTGTGGGTGAAAGTACACAACCTATGCGGCGGAGGGATTGGCAGCCAAACTGGCACCAAGATACGGCAGCCCGTATCAAATAGTGGATTTCAAGTCGCCGGTGATCTGTAAACTGAAGAGTGCAGCAGAGAAGCGGATAAGAAGTTTTTTTAATTGTTATTTTTCAAAAATTCCAAAGACCAATGGTAGGTACATATATTAACCACCAAAATTAATATATGACCCCAATACACTGGGGTTTCCCCACCTGCTAGCTAGAATTATTAATAAATGTTGCCTACTTCCAGGCGTAGTTTTCATTTGGAGCAGGTACATTGTGGACACCTGGGTGCCATAAAACCCGGATATTTTACCTAAAGTTGAGTATTTTCGGTATAAATAGACCAATCCTTCGTACTCAGTTTAGTTTTATCCTGCATCTCGGATGCAATAAGCCAACTAGTACTATGGACAAACAGGCTACCATTGAACTACGGAAACTCATCCTGGAACACCACAAAAACGGGTATTCACATCGCCAAATAGCTGAAATGGTCAGTCTGAGCAGCTCAATTGTGTATAACATCATTTGGCGCTTCGTCGACGCAAATCGGATTGAGCAATTACTTTTGTTCTATGACATTGGTTGAAATGAAGTGTGACCCACTGTATATTTACAGTGGCTCGAAGCTAATTCGGATCAGTGTCAAAGAAAAATGGAATTGCCTGCCATAAGCTAATTATTTATTATTTTTCAAAAATTCCAAAGACCGATGGTAGGTATATATATTAACCACCAAAATTAATATATGACCCCAATAAACTGGGGTTTTCCCACCTGCCAGGTAGAATTATGTAAGAAATGTTGCCTACTTTTCAGATTACGTTTCATTTTGGATCAGGTACATTGTAGACACCTGGGTGCCATAAAACCCGGATTTTTTACTTAAAGTTGAGTCGGAAGTCAGTTTAGTTTTATCCTGCATCTCGGGAGCAATAAGCCAAAAAGGACTATGGACAAACAGACTACCATTGAACTATGAAAACTCATCTTGGAACACCACAAAAACGGATATTCACATCGCCAACATGAGCGATTCATCATGCACGATGAATATGTACGCTCAACATGAGCTAAAAATATTGTTTACGTGTCCCGTGCTGTGTTCATAGCCAAATAATCGCCGAAGACGCCACGCACACGGCCAGCGGACAGCGCAGACTGCCGATTGCTACCTGACCAACAAGAGGTGATTCCTTTCTTTTTTGTTTCTTTTTTTTATTTGGCTTTGCTAGAACTGAACTGTGAAACAAATTTGGCATAAATCACGTTTTGCCGGTTCACTTGATAAAGAAGCATAAGTAAGATGAGTACACACGTGAATGCCAACAACCTCAAGTACGTAAGCCTGCTAACTTTGACCCTACAGAATGCGATCTTGGGACTTAGCATGTGCTATGGACGCACCCAACCCGGAGATATCTTTCTCAGCTCCACAAGAGCGGTGTTAATGGCTGAGCTCGTCAAGCTAATTACGTGGTTGGTGCTGGTTTTTAATGAGGAGGGCAACAAGACCATCATTGCCAATCCGCTGGACACACTGAAAGTGTGTGTGCCCTCGCTGGTCTACATTGTGCAAAAAAAATTTGTGGGATCTGCTGAAAAATAACATCCGGAAGCACAGCAAAGAAGACCTCGAAAATGCTCTGCGGGATGAGTGGAGGAGAATCTGACCAGAAGCTACTAGGAAGTTGGTATCTTCCATGAATAATAGGTTAAGGGAAGTGGTTAAGGCTAAAGGATATCATACTACGTAATAACATCCTTATATAAGCTTTTATACGGAAAATATATTACTTTTTTAAGACTGCTCGAAAAAAGCTGTAAACAAAAAATAGGGTACTTTTTTACATAATCCTACCTAGCAGGTGGGGAAACCCCAGTCTATAGGGGTCATCTATTAATTTCGGTGGTTAATATATGTACCTACCATCGGTCTTTGGAATTTTTGAAAAATAATAAATAATTAGCTTATGCCAGGCAATTACTTTTTTTCTTTGACAATGCTCGATTTGAAGTGTGAGCCACTGTATATATATATATACACATAAATAAAATAAAGCATCGAGTATAACAAAAATAAATATAAATAGTAATGGGAGCCCTACGGCGGGTCCAAAATAGGTGAACAGCCCTGAACGCGGCGAATAGTCAACACGACACAGCTTTTGCGGAGAGTGAACAACAGCTATTGCAGAAGGAGAGAATGGCCATGACCGGAGTTCATTCGAATAAAGTGCAACGGCCGTCGAATGCGTTAAGCCTACCGCTGACACAAGAACGGCAACAACGCTTGCACTTAAAGGGAACAAGTGCAACGACCGCCGAAAGCAAATTACCCGCTCGTGCACTATGGAGAGCGCAAGTGCAGCGGCCGACAAAAACGTCTTGCTCGGCGCTTAGCAACAGCAGATTGTCACACTAGAATAGAGGCGTGCGCAAAAGTCAAAAAACAAACCAACAACAACTGCACTGGTGCGGGAGTGACAAAACCATGCACCGTTGGTTAGTCACCAGCACTAGTGCAGGTACATGTATACCAGGACACCGTTGGTTAGCCACGCATACTAGTGAAGAGCTTCACCGGTAAATAGAGCACAAGCCCAACCCGAGAGAGAGGGACACGAGCGCACGATCTCGAAGACAACGCGGACGCGTGCTTCGCATAGTGCTACTGCGTGTGGGGCGGTTAGTGCGGGTGGTGCGTGTGCCCACACCACGACTGCCGGAGAGGCGCATGGCGAGTCATCGGGTGATGACGACGACACCATGCCCTCCCGGTGGGGAAACCCCAGTTTATTGGGGTCATATATTAATTTTGGTGGTTAATATATATACCTACCATCGGTCTTTGGAATTTTTGAAAAATAATAAATAATTAGCTTATGGCAGGCAATTCCATTTTTCTTTGACACTGATCCGAATTAGCTTCGAGCCACTGTAAATATACAGTGGGTCACACTTCATTTCAACCAATGTCATAGAACAAAAGTAATTGCTCAATCCGATTTGCGTCGACGAAGCGCCAAATGATGTTATACACAGTTGAATTGCTCAGACTGACCATTTCAGCTATTTGGCGATGTGAATATCCGTTTTTGTGGTGTTCCAGGATGAGTTTCCGTAGTTCAATGGTAGCCTGTTTGTCCATAGTACTTGTTGGCTTATTGCACCCGAGATGCAGGATAAAACTAAACTGAGTACGAAGGATTGGTCTATTTATACCGAAAATACTCAACTTTAGGTAAAATATCCGGGTTTTATGGCACCCAGGTGTCCACAATGTACCTGCTCCAAATGAAAACTACGCCTGGAAGTAGGCAACATTTATTAATAATTCTAGCTAGCAGGTGGGGAAACCCCAGTGTATTGGGGTCATATATTAATTTTGGTGGTTAATATATGTACCTACCATTGGTCTTTGGAATTTTTGAAAAATAACAATTAAAAAAACTTCTTATCCGCTTCTCTGCTGCACTCTTCAGTTTACAGATCACCGGCGACTTGAAATCCACTATTTGATACGGGCTGCCGTATCTTGGTGCCAGTTTGGCTGCCAATCCCTCCGCCGCATAGGTTGTGTACTTTCACCCACACCCTGTCTCCAATTTTGGGGTTCCATTGCCTGCGCCGAAGGTTGTAGTGCCTTGCCTGGTCCTGAGAGGCCTTTTCCAAGCTTCACCTTCTCCAAGCTCCGCCGAACGATCTCGAAAATTTCTTTGAGCTTATTTTCATTTTCGGTCGGCGTTTGGGCTGCTTGACCCGTACCGATCGCCACTTCGTCGAACAACGCTTTCGGCAGCCTCAGCTCCCGACCTTGTGTGATGAAGGCAGCGCTGTACCCTGTAGTGCTCGACACGCTGGTGTTGACTGCCAGTGTCAGCTCGGGTAGCGCCTCATCCCACCTTGTCTGGTTGTTCTTCGTGAACTGTGCGATCATCGTCTTTACCGTGCGATTTGCGCGTTCCGTTGGGTTTTCTTGTGGCGTGTAGGGAGCCGTGAATTGGTGTCTAATTCCCATCTCTGCCAGGAAATTTTTAAACCCCCTGCTGGTTTAACGCATTCGACGGCCGTTGCACTTTATTCGAATGAACTCCGGTCATGGCCATTCTCTCCTTCTGCAATAGCTGTTGTTCACTCTCCGCAAAAGCTGTGGCGTGTTGACTATTCGCCGCGTTCAGGGCTGTTCACCTATTTTGGACCCGCCGTAGGGCTCCCATTACTATTTATATTTATTTTTGTTATACTCGATGCTTTATTTTATTTATGTGTATATATATATATATACAGTGGCTCACACTTCAAATCGAGCATTGTCAAAGAAAAAAAGTAATTGCCTGGCATAAGCTAATTATTTATTATTTTTCAAAAATTCCAAAGACCGATGGTAGGTACATATATTAACCACCGAAATTAATAGATGACCCCTATAGACTGGGGTTTCCCCACCTGCTAGGTAGGATTATGTAAAAAAGTACCCTATTTTTTGTTTACAGCTTTTTTCGAGCAGTCTTAAAAAAGTAATATATTTTCCGTATAAAAGCTTATATAAGGATGTTATTACGTAGTATGATATCCTTTAGCCTTAACCACTTCCCTTAACCTATTATTCATGGAAGATACCAACTTCTTAGTAGCTTCTGGTCAGATTCTCCTCCACTCATCCCGCAGAGCATTTTCGAGGTCTTCTTTGCTGTGCTTCCGGATGTTATTTTTCAGCAGATCCCACAAATTCTCAATAACATTTAAATCTTGAGACTGGGCCGGTGGAATTATCATGTGGGGGCTGTTCCTGATGAGCCAGGACTGTACTATCTTGGCCTTATGCTTGGGATCGTTGTCCTGGTTGAACCGGAAAGTATTTCGGATTCCAAGCTTCTCGGCACTTTGGACTAAATTTTCCTTTAGTATGTTGAAGTACACATTCTTGTCCATTGTTGTTTCAAAAATCACGAAATTCCCGAATCCGGCTGAAGAGATACATACCCATGCCATGTCACTTCCTCCACCATGCTTGACTGTTGCCTTTACGTGTTTGGGATTCAGGTCAGTATTGGATTGTCGCCACACATAATTCCGTCCGTCCGAGTCAAAAATTGTGAATTTGGACTCATCTGCAAATATGACTATGTTCCAGCACTCCAAATCCTTGTCCAAGTGGTTTTTGACGAACGGCGAATAGTCAACACGACACAGCTTTTGCGGAGAGTGAACAACAGCTATTGCAGAAGGAGAGAATGGCCATGACCGGAGTTCATTCGAATAAAGTGCAACGGCCGTCGAATGCGTTAAGCCTACCGCTGACACAAGAACGGCAACAACGCTTGCACTTAAAGGGAACAAGTGCAACGACCGCCGAAAGCAAATTACCCGCTCGTGCACTATGGAGAGCGCAAGTGCAACGGCCGCCAAAAACGTCTTGCTCGGCGCTTAGCAACAGCAGATTGTCACACTAGAATAGAGGCGTGCGCAAAAGTCAAAAAACAAACCAACAACAACTGCACTGGTGCGGGAGTGACAAAACCATGCACCGTTGGTTAGTCACCAGCACTAGTGCAGGTACATGTATACCAGGACACCGTTGGTTAGCCACGCATACTAGTGAAGAGCTTCACCGGTAAATAGAGCACAAGCCCAACCCGAGAGAGAGGGACACGAGCGCACGATCTCGAAGACAACGCGGACGCGTGCTTCGCATAGTGCTACTGCGTGTGGGGCGGTTAGTGCGGGTGGTGCGTGTGCCCACACCACGACTGCCGGAGAGGCGCATGGCGAGTCATCGGGTGATGACGACGACACCATGCCCTCCCGGCCTCGGGTCGACGAGGCCATCGTCATCTCGACAGACAACGAGGACGACGATCGTGACTCCGACGTCGACTCGGACTCCCACGTCGACTCGGACTCGGACCCCGATGACGTCAACCCGTCGCCGGACCCAACAATAAATCCGGACGACGAGGACACGATGCCCTATGTGCCGCAGGTGCGAACGGACGAGGTCATCCTGAACTCTTCAGACGAAGAGGATGAGGAAGCACACCGCCCGGAGCCACAGGCCGAACCCCGGACGGAACCACGACCCAAGCCGCCCACGGTGACCCGTGATTACAACCGGACATATGCCGCAGGGCAGTGGCACCACACTTACACCGTGGTGTGTAGTTGGCAGGAGGACGTGCGGGCGTCACCCGAGTGGCAACTGGAGGAGGAGGCACCAACGGTCCGGCCCGTGCAGCAACCGGTTCCAAGACCAGTTACCCGGCGGCCAGAAACGCCACCACCTCAGCCACCGGTGTATCCCCGACCAACCTTCCACCGCCAGACATCGTGCCCGGAGACGACGCACCGTGGATGAACTGATGGCCAAGGGATGCATCGAGCCATCAAAAATCCCACACAGCGCTCCAATAGTGATGGTGCGGAAAAAGACTGGCAAATGGCGCCTCTGACTAGACTTCAGGCCATTGAATGCGCCAAGTCAATAAAGGATGCATACCCTCTGCCACGAGTCCACCATCTCCTGCACCAACTGAGAGAGGCACGATATATCACGAGTTTGGACCTCAAGGATGGCTACTGGCAAATCCCGATGGAGAAAGAGAGTCGAGCGAAGACGGCATTCACAGTCCCAGATAAAGGACTGTTCCAATGGAAAGTAATGCCATTCGGACTCCATTCGGCACCAGCTACGTTCCAGAGAGCCCTAGATCGCGTGATCGGCCCCGAAATGATGCCACATGCATTCGCATATTAGGATGACATCATAGTGATCGGGAAGACACGCGAGGAACACATGGACAACTTGAGGGAAGTGTTCCGACGGCTGAAGGCAGCGAACCTAAAGATCAACGTGGACAAGTGCGACTTCTTCAAGAAGGAGCTGAAATATCTCGGTCATCAGTCAGTCACGGAATATGGAATCCGCACTGACACAGAGTAAGTAGCTGCTATCGCCGAACTAAAGCCGCCTAGAATAGTGAAAGAGCTTCGACAATACTTGGGAGTGGCATACTGGTATATGCGTTTTGTACCAGATTTCGCCACAACAGTGCACCCACTCAACGCAATTCTCAAAAAGGGAACAAAATGGGAATGGACCGGAAAGCGGCAGGAAGCTTTCGAGAAGGTGAAGTCAAAGCTAGCACAATCCCCTGTGTTAGCATGCCCAGATTTCTCAAGGCCATTTGGCTTGCAGACGGATGCTAGCAATTATGGCTTGGGAGCGATACTGACCCAAAACTCAGAAGAGAGTGAACCGGTCATATCGGATGCAAGCATATCTTTAAATGGTGGGGAGCGCAACTACTCTGCGACCGAAAAAGAGTGCCTTGCAATAATCTGGGGCATAAGGAAACTGCGACCTTACCTGGAAGGATACCACTCCACCGTCATCACGGATCATATGGCACTGAAGTGACTCAACTCCATCGAAAGACCCTATGGGAGGATTGCGAGATGGGCACTGGAACTGCAAAAATTTGATTTCGACATCAAATACAGGAAGATAAACCTGAATGTTGTTGCAGATGCCCTATCATACATGCTCATACATGGAGGACTCAGAACCACAACAGAGGATGTGACAGTCTGGAAATTGTGTGTGCCAACCGGCAAGCGGTCAAAAGTCCTAAGCGAGAACCAGGACATACGGGAAGCCGGAAAACAATAGCCCGAGTTGCAGCTTATTCAGGGACGTACGAGCATATGCTCAACAGTGCGAAATATGCCAACACTATAAGCCGAGTCAATTGGCCGCGGCAGGACACATGCTAACACAGATACCTGAAGAGCCGTGGAGCACGGTATGTGCGGACTTCGTGGGACCATTACAAAGGTCCAACCACGGAAATACGATGTTGTTGGTCTTCATAGACCGCTTCTCGAATTGGACCGAAATGGTGCCACTTAGAAGCGTTACAACAGCAGCACTGCTGAAGGCCTTCAGGGAGAGGATTCTGGCACGGTTCGGTGTGCCAAAGGTGTTAACAACCGACAACGGCACAGAATTCACCAGCAGGGCGTTTAAAAATTTCCTGGCAGAGATGGGAATTAGACACCAATTCACGGCTCCCTACACGCCACAAGAAAACCCAACGGAACGCGCAAATCGCACGGTAAAGACGATGATCGCACAGTTCACGAAGAACAACCAGAGAAGGTGGGATGAGGCGCTACCCGAGCTGACACTGGCAGTCAACACCAGCGTGTCGAGCACTACAGGGTACAGCGCTGCCTTCATCACACAAGGTCGGGAGCTGAGGCTGCCGAAAGCGTTGTTCGACGAAGTGGCGATCGGTACGGGTCAAGCAGCCCAAACGCCGACCGAAAATGAAAATAAGCTCAAAGAAATTTTCGAGATCGTTCGGCGGAGCTTGGAGAAGGTGAAGCTTGGAAAAGGCCTCTCAGGACCAGGCAAGGCACTACAACCTTCGGCGCAGGCAATGGAACCCCAAAATTGGAGACAGGGTGTGGGTGAAAGTACACAACCTATGCGGCGGAGGGATTGGCAGCCAAACTGGCACCAAGATACGGCAGCCCGTATCAAATAGTGGATTTCAAGTCGCCGGTGATCTGTAAACTGAAGAGTGCAGCAGAGAAGCGGATAAGAAGTTTTTTTAATTGTTATTTTTCAAAAATTCCAAAGACCAATGGTAGGTACATATATTAACCACCAAAATTAATATATGACCCCAATACACTGGGGTTTCCCCACCTGCTAGCTAGAATTATTAATAAATGTTGCCTACTTCCAGGCGTAGTTTTCATTTGGAGCAGGTACATTGTGGACACCTGGGTGCCATAAAACCCGGATATTTTACCTAAAGTTGAGTATTTTCGGTATAAATAGACCAATCCTTCGTACTCAGTTTAGTTTTATCCTGCATCTCGGATGCAATAAGCCAACAAGTACTATGGACAAACAGGCTACCATTGAACTACGGAAACTCATCCTGGAACACCACAAAAACGGATATTCACATCGCCAAATAGCTGAAATGGTCAGTCTGAGCAGCTCAACTGTGTATAACATCATTTGGCGCTTCGTCGACGCAAATCGGATTGAGCAATTACTTTTGTTCTATGACATTGGTTGAAATGAAGTGTGACCCACTGTATATTTACAGTGGCTCGAAGCTAATTCGGATCAGTGTCAAAGAAAAATGGAATTGCCTGCCATAAGCTAATTATTTATTATTTTTCAAAAATTCCAAAGACCGATGGTAGGTATATATATTAATCACCAAAATTAATATATGACCCCAATAAACCGTGTCCCTTATCCCTCACTCTCTCGGGTTGAATTGGTGCTCTTTTCACCGGTGAAGCTTTTTAAACTAGGGTGTGTGGCTGACCAACGGTACACCTGCTGGTGACCAACCAACGTTGCCTGGTTTTATCACTCACGCATCCGCACTAGTGCCATTGTTGTTGGTTTCCATTTTGACTGTTGCGCACGTCTCCACACTAGTGTGTAAATCCGCTGTTGCTAAGTGACGAGCCAAACGTTTTTTTCGTTGGTCGTTGCACTTGCGCTCTCCATAGAGCAACCATTGTTGTTGTTTGATTCGTCCATAGCGGTGAGTGAAACGTTTTCGGCGGTCGCTGCGCTTGCGCTCTCCATAGTGCAACCATTGTTGTTGCATATTTCCCCCCAAAGCGACGAGCGAAACGTTTTTATGCTTTCGGCGGTCGTTACACTCGTTCTCTTTAAGTGCAAGCGTTCTTGCCGTTCTTGTGTCAGCGGTAAGCTTAACGCTTTCGACGGCCGATGCACTTTATTCGAGTGAACCTTAGAGCAGGTCATGGCCATTCTCTCCCTCTGCAATAGCTGTTGTCCACTCTCCGCAATAGCTGTGGCGTGTTGACTATTCGCCGCGTTCAGGGCTGTTCACCTATTTTGGACCCGCCTTAGGGCTCCAGTTAATATTTATCTTTATTTTGTTATTATTATTATTGTTTTATTTTATTTATGTGTATATATAAATATATATTTAATTATTATTATTATTTTTATATGTAGGTGTATACGACCTTTGTATACCATTTCTTTTTATTTTCATTCTTATCCTTTCCTTTTGGGCGATTTAATTTAATTTCTCCGTATATTTTTATTTTATTCTTTTATATATATAGGTGTATACGACTTTTTTATACCCTTTCTTTTTTTTATATTCTTACCCCTTCATGTTGGGCGTTTGTTCTATTATATATATATACACATTTATTTTTTTTGTTATTTTTAGGTGTATAAGTGTGAGTCCAATTTTTGTTTTAG
>JAWNLQ010000191.1:0-68427 GCA_035042225.1 Drosophila incognita
CTACCACCACTGAAGCGACAACAACAACAAGCACAACCACTACAACGCCACCAACAACATTATCCACAACAAAAGAAACTACCACAAAAACGACAACAACAACAACCACAGAAACTCCCTTTACCACCGATGAGGAGCCCGCTTACGATTACGGCAGCGATGAACCACAATTGGACTCCTCAACCACAACCACAACAGCGGCGCCAGGCAACGACAGCTACTTCAACTATGTGGATTATTTTGAGGGCGCAGAACTATCTGATGATGACGATGACAAGAAGGCAACCACACAGGAATCCGATGATCCACTTGCTCAAGTGTTGGCGCAACTGGATGAGCAGCCACCAAAAGCGCGTAGAAAAAGAGCAGTGGCTTTGCAGCCGCAATCAATTTTCAACACAAGCAAATACAGTCGGCGACATCGCAACAATACAAGGGACACCACCACAGCAGCACCAGTGAGAAATTCACCCAACAGACCCATATATAACCCACCCAATAGAATTCTAAGCAAAGAGGAATGGACTCGGACTCGACTGCTGGCTGAGAACAAAACAATCACAAGCACAACCACCACAAAGAGGCCAACCACAATTACCACAGAGGAGTCAACCACATCCACAACTACAACCCGAGCAAGAGCCACAGATGACTCCACAATAGCTACGGAGACATTCAGTAGCGAATCAAGCAGCCCAGAGAGCAGCACCAGCATCTCCACCACCACCGAAGAATACGAATACACAGATCAAAGTGGGGCCACCGTCACGCCCTATTTTATAGGCTTCAATGATATCGCGGAAATTGGAAGCACTGTCAATTACGACCTCGACGATTTGGGCTTATGTCAAATGACCGTGTGTCCGAAGGAGGGCGAAGATATCTTTGGCAGCACCACTCCAGACGGGCTCGACTCCACGCTGAGTGGTGACGGCAAACAGCCAACGACAGCGATGAAGACACCGCTGGAGCGCAAAGTGATACGGCTCAAGGAGGTACAGCTGACACTCAAGCAAATCCAAATGAATCTAACGACCATGTGCTGGGAAACCTCCCTCGGCCAAGAGTTGTCAAAGGTTATCGTCTTTGATGGGGTAAGCATTTTGACATCTTTCAGCATCCCCTGCCCCATTTATCGACCTACCAGTTTAAACGCAAATTTATCTTCATCTTGAGTAGCCATCAATTTCCCGTTGCGCCAAGTTAAATATTTTGCTCCCTGAAAGATAAACAGCTGCCGCTCTGCACATATCAAAAAACCATTTAAACTTAAAATATGATCGAATTTAAAAGCAACAACAACAACAACTATGGAAAGCAACGACCGAGCGTGAAATCCCGTTTAGGCAAATTGTGCGGAAAATGCTTAAGGAAAAAAATGTATTTTTCGCTATTCATGCAAAAGAATCAAATTTTTGCTAGGTCTAGACTCTGAAGCCACATCAAAAAGCAACAAACTCCGATAGAAAGTAACAACAAAAACAGAGTAAACAAAATATTCAAGTAGAAACCGCAAGTGTCCCCGACTGTGAGATACTCTGTTTGCGCCAACAAGCATAGAAAATAAAATTTAATCCTCTCAACTTTAAAATTGTAGAATACATTAGCGAATCTCAGCAGGCTAGACAAATTGCCAACACAATGGACCCTTGTTTCGATTGTTAACAGAGAATCAAATGTATTTTATCATAATAATCGCTCTCTGGAGTGTTTTGGTCGAGCACACTGCTGGCGCTTGCTGTCTGGCCAAAAATGTATATCAATGGTCATTTGCATAAGAAACATTTTTGAACTTTTGGCATCGATTTCCCAAGTTTATTTATTTATTTCATTTCTTTTTTTTTCTTTTTTTTTTCATTGTTTGTTCTGTTGAATGCGTGTCGATTGGCCAAGGATTTGGCTGTGAACTTCAAGGCTAATCGCCAGCAAATTCATGAGTATCACGAACAACTTTTCAGGGTCAACTTGTCGGCACTTTAGGGCCTACTTTTTGGCTGCTGCAAATGTTTAAGCAGCTTAGGATGCGGCAGCCAAAATCCAAAAAAAAAAAAAAGGACATACGATTTGATTATGTTGAGATGGTTGTTGTTGTCAACTCGACATGGCGTACGTAATCTCTATTAAACGATTTGAGCACATAAATTAAGCAACTTACGAACCTTCATTTAAGCGCATTTATGCCTTATGCATAACAAAATTTTCAGCTTTGGTAAATTGAGTTTTGGTGTGCTGGCATGGTTGTGAGTTGGGGCACGTGTTCGTGCATGAATTTCGGTTAGGAAATGAATGGGTTTTACGGATAGATAGTAGTTTGTAGCAGCAGTAATGCGGCCAGCAAATCAGGCATAAACATGGCTCTAACTACATGGTCAGCAACCGAAACAAGACAAGACAAAACAGTGACAGGACAACAGACTGCAAAGGGTGTGCTACGTGTGGCGAGTTTTAAGCAGTGACCAGCCGAACAAAACACCACTTCATTACAAAATGCTTTACACCATCCTCTCTCCAACCCCCACCGTGCAGCTGATGTCAATTGTGGCGCCGCTGTGCATTGACTTTCTGCGAGCGCTATTTGTGCGATATGTCAACCAAAACTGGTGTTGGGACATGGAGAAAACGTTTCCACAGGTGAGAAATACGAACCCACCCACCACAACCATCCCCCTGTTGCAGCTGGCAACTCTCGACTTGGTAACTAATGGGACGCTTTGTTTTTGTGGCGTCTGACATGCAGTATGGCGACTTTAAGATAGCTGAGAACATCCTGACATTGATTAATAACCAGGGACAAGTGTGGATGGGAATTTTTTTCTCGCCCGGCCTGGTGCTCATCAACCTAGTCAAATTGATGATTATGATGTACTTCAGATCGTGGATAGTCCTCACATGCAATGTGCCCCACGAGGTCGTCTTCAAGTAAGTATCCCTGACCCTAATTTGATAATGTATTCTAACAATTTGTATTTTCAGAGCCTCCAAGTCGAACAATTTTTATCTATCATTGCTGCTGACCATGCTGTTCCTTTGTGTGCTGCCCGTGGGCTATGCGATTGTCTGGCTAAGACCCTCGTGGCACTGTGGACCTTTCTCCGAATACAATCGGATTGCCGAGTTCATTACGCACACCACAAGGAACGCCCTACCCAAGTGAGCAGAGGATACAAATACCACCCAATCAACCTGAATAATAATCCCACTCATTTCTCATTTAAGGCAACTTCATGAACCTCTGGATTATCTGACATCTTCCAGCACCGTGATACCACTGCTGCTGCTACTCATACTCATCATCTACTATCTTATATCGCTGACGGGAGCGCTACGCGAGGCCAATCAGGATCTGCGCACCCAGCTGCAGAAGGAACGGGAGGAGGAGCGTAAAAAGATTTTCAAAGTTCCCGAGGTTAAGCAGGCGGAACCAACGGCCACAAATCGCTGGCGCAAGGTGCTCGAGGCATCCTCACCCGTTACGCCAACTCAGCAGCCAGATTTTGACACTGAGGAGTACAAGAATCAGGCCAGGAAAGGTAAGCATCTACCCCATGTGCAAATGTGCCGCAATATATTTTACAAGCATTGTGCGCTCTGCTAGAGCTCCTCTCACGCATCATGAAGAAGGCGCTGCGCAAGGGCTCGGCCACCTCGGATGAGGACTCGATTGTGCGTCGCGATGATGATGACACGGACACTGAGCACCAGGACTCGTTGCCGCACGACGAGGAGCCCAAGGAGAGGCGCTTTGGTTTATCACGCCTGCAGCAAATACGGCGCATTAGGAAGCCCTCGCTTGTAGATATCGTGCAGATTGCCAAGCAGGAGCGGGCGCGTTCCGGATCGATTGCGGCAGCCAATGCAGCAATGGGTGCTGGAGGCAGCAGTCCGGGCACAGGTGGTGGCACAGTTGATGACCACTTTCCCATCAAGGAGCCGCATCCAAAAAGTCGCTTTAAAGTTGAGAAACACGAGAAAAAGAACAGGGAAAGCTTTAGGGAGAAGAAGGAGAGGCACAAACAGCAGCCACACAACGACCAACCCAGCGAACATGATCCGGACACAAACTCTCGCATTGTTAACGAACGACGCGCCAGTCTGCTGCGCCGCAAGCGGGAAAAGGACAGCCGGGAGCAGTCCAAGCCGACATCACCGGAACCGGACGCACAGCCGCCACCCGTAAGTGCTGGGGAGCCACAAACGCCCGAGACGAACTTTCACATTGTTGATGAAAAAAAGCCAGCAGAGCATGATGAAGAACAGGAAAGGCCATTTAAACAGTTGCCAACACTGGCAAGGGAGGGCAGCACCTTAGACAGCATTGGCCTGGGCAAGTTCAAGTTCCGCAGGCATCGCTCTAAGCCAAGTATTGTGGCTGCCAAGCCAGAACCTGATGTATTTAGGTTCGATGACAAGAGTCTCGAGAGGAATAAGTCTAGTGACATACCACAGACTCCGTCTGCCGGTTACCTAAACAGCGAGGTGGCCAGCGGTGGAAGCGAAACGCATCCACTGCCCTCGCCCACTCCCAGCCAGACACTGACTCAGCGACAGATGAATGCCGAAAAGTTGGCGGCACTGTCGCGACAGGGACGAAAGAAAATTGGCTCCCTGCTGGCTCTGGTACGTGAGGCAGTCAATCTGAAGAAAGAGGACGTCGAGCTGGGCTCGGACGAATCGCCGGGTCCAACCACGCCCACATATTTGGCTTATACACCGCCACCGCCGCCATCTGTATTGTCGAGCAATTCGAGCGCCACAGCTCTAGAAATGCCTCCCACACCGGAGCCGGAATCGCCAACGCCACTGCACCTTGGCAGCTGCACATCCTCCTCAGCGAATCGTCCGGCTGTTAAGCCACCAATGCCACCTGTTGCTGGCCACGCTTCCACGCCCACTTTGGCCACCATGGATGATCTGGAAGAACTGGATATGCCCGGTCCTATAAACTTCCCTAAACGCAGTGCTTCCCAGCGGCGTCGCGTCACGCGAGAGGACTCCCAAAGTTCCATTTGGTCGGATAATATACCGATAATTACCATCAGCACCACCGGCAGCGATGAATGCATCGTGGAGCCGGAGGCGGCAGCAGTTGGCCCACTTAATGGACTTCCAGAGCGCGGCGATTCACCCGGGCCCTCTGTCAATATCATAAAAATTAACATTGAGGGCAGTGATGAATAGCAGTAATAGTTTTGGAACTCTTCAATATAAACTAATCGCCAGATTGTCTTCTTCACTAAAGAAATTTCTTCAGTCTACTCGCAATTTAGCTTAAACTTGTTATTAATAACTTGTTAGCAAAACTCTATCTGTCTATCTAAAATTGAATAAAATAGTTTGCTTTCCTCAAATTGAAAGGATAAAATATATTATTTTATTACTACAAATTTCTTCAATATTATTAAATATTATCATTACGCATACATTTTGACAAAAGAAAGCGCTCAAATTTATGTTTTGGGGTGCCACGATTTATGTAGCATTCAGCTTTTCGATTGGCATGACAAAAGCTCTATTTCAGACACAAACCTAAAATCGTAATCGTAGCGTGTGCTTAAGAAGAACAACGTAATTTCAAAAAATTGGCTAATGCCGAAGAATGTTCGTAAACTTATGT
This sequence comes from Drosophila incognita, assembly GCA_035042225.1. Taxonomy (NCBI): domain Eukaryota; kingdom Metazoa; phylum Arthropoda; class Insecta; order Diptera; family Drosophilidae; genus Drosophila; species Drosophila incognita. The sequence goes on from JAWNLQ010000191.1 coordinate 5,615, forward strand.
TTGTCCGATTTTAAGACTTTAAAGTAAAAGAAATCACCTTTCGTTTTAAGAAATTTAATTGATTTCCATCGAATCGATTACTGTCAAAAATCAGGCATATTTTATAAAATATTCTATATTCGTATTATGATAATAAGCAAGCTTAGTAGGAATATACATATTTAATTTAAATTATTTCATTTAAAGAAATGATTTAGTGAATGAAACAGAAAGTGCTTGTTGCTTTTCGTTCAACAAACTCTTATCAGTTGGACAGCGATAACCTGTCAGCTATGTAAGCCACTATGTACAGAAGTCCAAAAGTAGAGCGGCGAGCACAGCTTCCAATGATAGTGTGTCGGGAACTGAGTCTGCGGCATTTGAAGATCTCAAATAGCAGCATACACATATCTAACAAACACAATCTCTGATATATGGTTGTGAGGGCACATACTAAAATATTTGCCAATGTCAACAAAATTTGTCATTATTCATATCTCAAATTTTGCTTGAAACATAAGTACTGACACGAGAAGATGAAGACAAATGCAATTAAACATCAATTCATAAATCTGTGAAGAGCGGTCCCCTCTCCGATTTCAACTACAATACATAGTTGCCCGACTAAGCTCAGCCCCAGCAATCCAAGAAGCTCGGCGAGTGCCGAAATGCCGAAGCAACAACAACGATCGCACAGCCAGCTACTCACACACCCACAGAAAGAGACACACAGATACAGAGACGAGAGCAGAGCAGAGCATAGAGTTTCACTCAACGAGATCGTTGAGCGAGTTGCGCCGCATTCTTCAAGAGTCAGTTGAGCATTGGACGTCCTCGTTAGCGGTTGCCTGTGGTGTTCTGTGCGGAGTATGTGCAATAACGTTGTCGCTTAACTGTTCCGTTGTGTGCTTTTTTTTGTGGAGGAGTCTTAACTTTTCTTCTGAAGCTCTTCCGTTTCGTTTTTTATACACTTTTCGGTTGTAACGCGCTGTGTGCGAGTTTATGTGTGTGTTTTGTTGGCTTTTTTGTTTGCCTTGGCAGGCGCAGCCAGAAAACCTCAAGATAAAAAAGTATCTTGTCGTATGTTGGTCTCTTGTATCTATGTTTGCTCATATGTATATGTGTGTGGCTCTATGGCAGACGGCGTATGACGAACTGTTTACTCAAAAGGTTCTTGCCTTCAGTGTAGTGATACAATTACAACAACTAACAAAAAAAAAAAACAAAAAAAAAAAGAATGGACGATAAAATGTACTTAATAATGAAACAGAGCAACTACAAAATTTCATACGACTACCTACTCAGCAGAAAAGGGAGACGGTGTGTGCAAAGTACATATGAAATAAACACGAAATGAAAGCAAATGCTATGACAAATGCAATCAAACACATGTGAATGCAACAGCTGCCGTTGCAGTTGCAGTTTCATATGATTTCCCATGCAACATGCAAACTATTTATAAACGAACCACAATAATTTTTGGAAAACCCACCAAAATATCTAACAAATGCTGCATATGCTAACAGCAGACCAACAAAAAAAAAGTATCTACAACAAAAATAAGACGAAAATAACGCAGTTGTTGTTGTTATTATTGTGCCCTGTGCAACAAAAAAAAGCAAAGTATCTGAGCGCGTAGACCCGAGTGTGCAGTTTCTTTTGAGTGGATTCGTTTTGGTTTTCCTCTACCTGGTCTTGTGTGTGTTTGTGCGTGTGCGAGTGTGCATGTGTGTGTGAAAGTGTTTGAGTGCGTGAGTATGTGTGCAGTGAAGCAGTTGATAAAAACAAACGCTTCAATAAAGATAAATACCAAAAGGTGCAAACAAAAACGCCGTTTCAAAACAACTTCAAAGTGCGACAGCCTACAGAGAGTGTTAGTTGTAAGAGTAGTGCCTCAGCCCGAGTCTCAGTCTCTGTCATAATCGGAATCTCAGTTCCATTCAGTACATGCTTGTGGTATATGTATTCATTTGTGTATGCATATGGTAACCATATCGCATTAAGTATGCGCGCTAGTTCGTAGCCCCAAATTCTTATCGCTAAAGGAACTTGTGTTCATAGGCGCGTATCACAACAGGCGCTACGAAAAGCAAAACCAGCAACAGAAGCAGAGGCAGCAACAACTGAGCAGTTGAAATCTGAATGGAGCGGATGTTCATTCGTGCTATATATATATATATATATATATATATATATAAGAATAAAGAATATCTCTTGTTGTGTATATATGTGTGTGTCTTTTGTATGTGAATCTTGGCCTCAGCTGAACTCATTCTTAAAGGGGTTCCACACAGAGTGCGCACTAACACATCGGTGTGGCAAGTGTATCAAATGTTGCCCCAGCGACAGTCTCGAAGATTTTCTTGTGCTGAATTTCGGTTTCAAAATGAAACAGTTCTGGTGTTTTATGAAACAAATGCGAGAGGATATCGATAAGCCACAACATACGTACATCTACAAGAGTTGGATAGTGCTGCTGTAGAGCGGTGCACAGTTCCTAAATTAAAAACTGATAAAAATAAATTAAAAATGTTGTGCAAATAATCAACAGCGGTCTACGAGTCTGGGAGGAGTGCCACACAATTGTGTTTACCCAAACAGCAGATAACAATTAGTTGTGCGATAAAAAGTTTGGGATCTAATTGGAATTCCTGGAGCGCTCTTAAGACCGTCTACATATATATATTTCATACATTGTAATTCTCATCTTTTGCAGCCGCATCGAGTTTTTCATTGAAAACTTATAGTCTTAAAAATATAAACTTATAGGTCACGCACTGACTGATCTACTATCTGCTCCATGTACCCTGATAATATTTGGTAATCCCATTTCAGTTTTTTTCTTATAAGCTCCCTCTGCTTTATCTAAAAAATGTTACCATTATTAAGACTGATTTGCTTTACTTCACAGTCTCCTCACTTAAAACATTTTTGCTATACATATTTAATGATATCATCTTAAATCTTCTCTAAGTAAACAGACTCAATTTGCTGTGCATATTTGCTAATTAGTGGTACACTAAAAGATACTTACGCATCAGCTCAAGTATCTTAGAGATGCGCTGTCTTAAATGAATCTAACCTTGGCTAAGAATAAAATGAATGCATCCAAACTGAAAATTCCTTAAGCACAGTCATAAATGGCCTGCACATTTTTTTCCCAAGTTAAATAATTGCAATGCTTTTCGTATATCCACATAAATGCGATATGTATCTAGATACATGTGTGAATGTGATGTTCGGCGGAGTAAGTAGATGAAATCATCGTTTGAAATAATTTCAAGTTTCTCACAGAGGCTAGAGCAACTACAAAACCGTTGTAGGGTGGTACTGCCGGGGTGGAGGGCGGTATTGCATATATGTACATACATATACATATCTGTACACATATAGTCGGAAACACAAATTTTGTGGGCAATGCTTGAGTTCATTTCCAGCATGTATTTTTGTTCTGTGTGTGTGTATTTTTCTGTTTTTGTTTATTTATGTCTTTGCTGGTTCTTTTTGTTGTTATTTAAAATTTTCTTTTGCAGTTTTTTGTTTTTTTTTTTTAATTTTGTTTGGTTTTTGTTTTGTATATACAAAGTGCTGAAAGAGTCACCAGTGTAGTTGGTGGAGCAGCTACAATGAACTCACACACAGATCGGGCAAGTTATTGACTGACCGGACAGCAAAGTTTGTTTTTATGAGCAGTTTTTGGACCGGCAGACAAACTAATTGAAACCACACAACAACAACAACGATTTGAATGCTTTTTGTGTGCCCCAAAACAATATGTGCAACAGATGTGTGTTTTAGTGAATTTCCTCGAAAGTGCTACCGAAGATTATAGATATTTATTGGTATTATCTAATCAAATATGTATGTATCTTATGAATGTTGCAGCGAGTGAAGACGCTCCTGAACCTGCCATTATCACGTGGAACCTCTGATGTCATTTAACTCAAGTGCAATTATGATTTAAACTGTGACAGTGAAAATAATACCCAAGTACAACAAAAACCACCCACCCAAAATATTAAAACAACTCGAATAAGTGTTCAAAATATATCTTAGTGTAATCATCATTAGTCTGTAAAGCACACACACACACAACACCAGTTCAAATCCAAAGTCCATGATGAAGCGCAACAGGCGGAGTCTAATCGAGGGCTCCTCCGCGGCGCGTCTCTTCCTTTTGGGAGCCCTGCTCTGCAGTTGCGCGACGGCAGCGCTTGGTGCCCAACGTCAGCCATTCAACGCCGCCGGCGGGCACGAGATGCGACGCACAACGTTTCTGCCGGCTCTGGAATGCTACGATCCCTATGGCCGACCCCAGGTAGGTGCTCAGTAGATTCATAAATGGGCAACGGGTGGAACCTTCTCACATATAAATCATAGCCAAATAGTCGTGAGGCACGCAACTTAATTGAAATTAATTTAAATATGCTTGGCACACGCCTCTTTTGGTGGGTCAATAGATCTGCTGGGCGTTAATTTAAATGGAGACATACAAACTAATTGAACAATAAAGACACAATTGAAATGGGCATAAGTTGATCACATAAAAGCGCTCTTGGAAGTAACAGAACTGTCTCTTAGAGATGATTATACTGTGGGCGTAATAAGAATCATAAAGGATCGTCTCTCATATTCAATCTTCTCTCTGCTGTGGATACAGAATCAGATCTTTAATAGTCTTAGACATAGCAATCTTACAACTTTTACCATACCCATTCAGAAATGTACGCCAGAGTTCATCAATGCTGCCTACCAATTGCAAATCATGTCAACGAATACCTGCGGGGAGCATATGGAAAATCAATTCTGTATGCAGACCATGAATACCCTAAACTTTCTGAAGGACTGCGCATTCTGCAGGTAAGTTATTAACTCAAATTCATTACAGAATGCCTATACAATTTCTGTTTAAATTCCATTTAGATATGAAGATCACAATCCATCTTTTCTGACGGATTTGCACGATCCACAAAGTTCAACTTGGTGGCAATCGGAGACAATGAACGAGGGCATACAACATCCGAATCATGTGAATTTAACGCTGCACTTGCGTAAGTTCTGTCGAAAGTGACCTTTAACGTAATGAATACTAAGTAATGTCCACGATTCCAGGTAAATCATACGATATAACTTATGTGCGTATCCTGTTCCGCTCGCCGCGCCCCGAGTCCTTTACGATTTACAAGCGCACCACGGAAAACGGTCCATGGATACCCTATCAGTTCTACAGCGCCACCTGTAGGGATACATACTCACTCCCCGATTCCCGGGCCATTGGCAAGGGTGAGGGCGAGGCACTTGCTCTGTGCACCAGCGAGTACAGCGACATATCGCCACTGCGCGACGGAGAGATCGCCTTCTCCACGCTGGAGGGTCGCCCTGGTGGCATCAACTTTGAAAACAGCTTAGAGCTACAGGATTGGGTGACAGCCACTGACATTCGCATCACACTGGATCGGCTTAACACCTTCGGTGATGAGCTGTTCGGTGATCCTCGCGTCTTGAAGTCATACTTCTATGCCATCAGTGACATTGCGGTCGGTGCGCGTTGCAAGTGCAATGGGCATGCCAGCAAGTGTGTGGCCAGCACCGGGATGCACGGGGAGCGCACTCTGGTCTGCGAGTGTCGCCACAATACGGATGGACCCGACTGCGATCGCTGCTTGCCACTGTACAATGACGTCAAGTGGAAAAGGGCCACCTCAATGGATGTGAACGAGTGCAAAGGTAGGCAAACACCATGTACTTAAAACTGGTTTCAGTGTGGCAACATAAGTAATAATAATATAATTATGTATATATATTGTTGAACATTAGTAAGGAGGCATTTACATTGCTTTAGGCACTAGCTATGACATACAAGCACACTTTCTCAGTTTGTCCCACTGTGCACGATGTGCTATATAAGGATAAACCGCATTGCCGTTAGCTGCCACATCTGCCAACTTTTAGTGTTGCTGCTGAGCTGAATTATTCGTCAGTCATGTTAAGGCTGTGCTTGCAACTTGTCTGCTTTGTGGCCAACACTCGAGCCTATGGCTGGTCCTACGACCATGCCCTAGAAACTAATCGCATAGTTGCCAGCGCTGCTGCACCCTGGTACCTCATAAATTGTAAATCCAGCCGCTGGGTATACAATAATAGAACGCCTTGATCAACTTGCAACTTTTCTAATTGCAGCCTGCAATTGCAACGGATTTGCGGACAAGTGCTTCTTCGATGCGAACCTGTTCAATCAAACGGGCCACGGCGGCCACTGTCTGGACTGTCGCGACAACCGCGATGGTGCCAACTGTGAGCGTTGCAAGGAGAACTTCTATATGCGGGAAAGCGCTCACTGCGAGAACTGCAACTGTGATGCCGTCGGCTCCCGTTCGCTGCAGTGCAACAGTCAGGGTAAGTGCCAGTGCAAGCCCGGCGTAACTGGCGACAAGTGCGATCGGTGTGCCAACAACTACTTCCAGTTCGGAGCGCATGGCTGTCAGCCCTGTGGCTGCGATGCACGCGGCTCGGACGATAATACGCCGGCTTGTGATGCGGAGAGCGGCATCTGCTACTGCAAGGAAAATGTCGAGGGCAGGCGCTGCAATGAGTGAGTATATTTAACTAAGAGTACGTGCGGCTTAATCATTCCTATCGCCATACAGATGCAAACCGGGCTTCTTTAATCTGGATAAGAGCAATCGTTTTGGCTGCACACCCTGTTTCTGTTACGGGCACACCTCCGAATGCCATTCAGCGCCTGGGTATTCCGTTGTCTCGGTCACATCCAGCTTTAACAAGCATAAAGAACGCTGGACGGCCATTGATTTGAATCGTCGCGATGTAGACATTAAGTACAATCAGTATAGTCGCAGCATTGGCACCACCGCACAGGGCAATGAGTATGTTTACTTCATGGCGCCGGATCGCTTCCTGGGCGATCAGCGTGCTTCCTATAATCGGGATCTGAAATTCAAGCTGCAGCTGGTGGGACAGGTGGGACCCAGCAGCAGTGCCAGCGATGTTATCCTCGAGGGCGCAGGTAGCAAAATCTCGCTGCCCATCTTTGCCCAGAGCAATGGCATTCCCGATCAAGGTGTCAGGGAGTATACATTCCGACTACACGAACAGCACGACTATCAGTGGCAGCCCAGCCAGTCAGCGCGAGGTTTCCTCTCCATACTCTCTAATCTGACGGCCATTAAGATTCGGGCTACGTACTCGGTGCAGGGTGAGGCCAATCTTGATGATGTGGAGCTGCAGTCGGCGCATCGAGGCGCTGCCGGTCAGCCGGCAACCTGGATTGAGCAGTGCACCTGTCCCGAGGGCTATTTGGGCCAGTTCTGTGAGTCTTGCGCGCCACGCTATCGCCACAGTCCGGCACGCGGAGGGCCCTTCATGCCGTGCATACCCTGCGACTGTCATGGCCATGCGGACATCTGTGACTCGGAGACGGGCAGCTGCATCTGTCAGCACAATACGTACGGTGATAACTGTGACCAGTGCGCCAGGGGCTACTATGGCAACGCGTTGGGCGGCACACCCTACGACTGTACACGTTGTCCCTGTCCCAACGATGGTGCCTGCATGCAAATCAATAGCGATACGGTCATATGCACGGAATGCCCAGTGGGTTACTTTGGTTCACGTTGCGAACAGTGTAGCGATGGCTTCTATGGTGATCCCACTGGACTGCTTGGTCCTGTGGCGACCTGCAAAGGCTGTGACTGCAATGGCAATGTCGATACCAATGCGGTCGGCAACTGCAATCGCACCACGGGCGAGTGCTTGAAATGCATACACAACACAGCTGGCGGGCACTGCGATCAGTGCCTGCCCGGACACTTTGGAGATCCGTTGGCGCTGCCGCATGGCAAGTGCGATCGGTGTAGTTGTTATGCCGCTGGCACCGAGCAGGATGAGCAGAGCATCTTGCGCTGCGATCAGGTGACGGGACAGTGCCAGTGCAAGCCGAATGTGATTGGTCGCGATTGTGGTGAGTGCCAGCCCGGATACTTTAATATACGATCCGGCAATGGATGTGAGAACTGTCTGTGCGATACCGTCGGCAGCTACAACTCTACTTGCGACAAATATACGGGCCAGTGCCATTGCAAGCCCGGGGTTGTTGGTGTGCGCTGTGACCAGTGCGCAGACTACTTCTTTGGTTTCTCAGCGGATGGCTGCAAGCCGTGCGAGTGCGATGAGAGCGGCTCCAAGGGCTTCCAGTGTGACCAGAGTGGTCAGTGTCCGTGCAATGATAATGTGGAGGGAAATCGGTGCGATCGCTGCAAGGAAAACAAATACGATCGTCATCGGGGTTGCGTCGACTGTCCGGATTGCTACAATCTGGTGCAGGACGCAGCGGATCTGCATCGCGCCAAGTTGGCGAATTTGAGCGCTACACTGGACGAGATCGCGCGCACGCCGGTGACCAACGATGAGGAATTCGAGGGAAAGTTGAAAGCGGTGCATGAGAAGGTGGCCATGTTGGCGCAAGATGCACGCTCCGGCTCTGGTGAGAGCGGTCAGACCTATGTGGAGGTCATCAATGATCTGCACAAGCGGCTGGACAGTATGCGTGGCCATCTGACAAGTGCCGATGCTCTGCAGCAAGATGCCAACGCGGAAATAGCCAAGGCACGTAGCAATTATACACAACTGCACAATATCATCGACGACGCCAAGAAGGAGCTGCAACAGGCATTGGAATTGCTCAACGACGAAGGTGCACAGGCCTTAGGTAAGGCGAAGACCAAATCCGTTGAGTTTGGCGTGCAATCCGACCAGATATCAGACATTTCAAGAGAGGCACGCGCTCTTGCCGATCGCCTTGAGTCCGAGGCGCAATTCGATCTAAAGAATGCCAAAGATGCAATGGATGCGGTTGAGAAGGCCCATCTGCTGGCCAAGAATGCCATCGATTTGCAACAAAAGGTGAGCGTCGAGCTGCGCACCGAAGTCCGCCTCGAGCTGGACCATGTGAAGAACTCCCTCGGTACTGTTGCCCAAACCTCCAAGGAAGCGCTGCGTAAGGCCAACGAGGTCTACGATGCGGCACTCACGCTGCTCAACCAAGTGCAGAGCCAGACCCAGCCGGACATTGATATCAACAAGCTGAAGAAGGAGGCTGTCGCTGCCAATGAGCGCGCCGATGAGCTACTCAAAAAGATCGAAGAGTTGACTAGTGGCAGTGGCGAGGTCTTTGCCGATTTCGGAAAGGAACATGAACTTGCCCAGTTGCTGCTGGAACGGTAAGTCATATTTATTTTAAAATACAGAGATTGCCCAATTGAATATTTTTTCCTTAAGCGCCGATGCACAAAAGAAGGATGACATTGAATTGTTGGAACGCGCCAAGGCTGCCTTTGATAAGGCTACCAAGGCAGTGAAGCAGGGCGACAATACACTTACGGAGGCCAACAATACCTACAAAACTTTAGCTGGCTTCCAGTATGAAGTGCAAAGATCCTCGGAGAATTCGGACTTGGCCTTGCAATCTGTGCCCGACATTCAGTTGGAGATTGAGAATGCAGGTAATCTAATAGAGAAGGCTCGTTATGCATTGGAGGGTGCCAATAAGAATGCGAATGAAGCCAAGAATAATGCACAGGAGGCCCAGGTCAAGTATGCAGAACAGGCGTCAAAGGTAAGTCCAGACTACAGCGTGAAAACTCAATGATCAATCTGAACGTGATTCCAGGATGCCGAGTTGATACGCCGCAAGGCAAATGAGACGAAGGTCGCTGCCCGCAAGCTGCATGACGAGGCTGATCATCTGAATTATCGCGTCACGCTAACTAAAAATGACATTGCAAATATGGAGGACAATTCAACCAAAGATGATAATCTTGTGGATGATGCTAAGCGCAAGGTTGGTCAGGCCAAGGCCAATACGCAGGAGGCACAGAAGCAAATTGAAAAGGCCAATAGCGAGCTGTCGGCGATTACGGACGAATTAGAGAACTTGAAGGACATCAACACAGCTGATTTGGATAAATTAGGTAAGCTGCTATATATTCAACTATTTACATCTTTTTTTATAAATGCTACTTTCTATTTCATTGTGTTTATTAGAAAATCGTCTCAGTGTCGTCGAGACTGACATCAGCCGTGTAAATCTTACCGAACGAATTGAGAAGTACCGAGAACAGCGGAACATTCAAAAGAAATTAATCGACAAGTACGACTTAGAATTGAGTGAAATATCCAAGGAGGTGCAGAATATACGTTTGATATCTGAAGCACTGCCAGGGGGATGCTTTAGGCGCAATCGCCTAGAGCCTTAGATCTGTATGGACCGTAACTAAGTGCACTACCAACTACCAACTACTTCAATTAACATCTAAGTACGAGGCGAAGACGAACAAATCGGAATTAGCCATAGCCGTTGAACGAAATTATATAATTTTAGTCTTTTAGCTGAAATATTTTGTTTAGTGAACAAAGCGATAAAAACGAGAACCAGAAAACACTGTTCATACATATAGGAATATGCATATGAATATAATTATCTTAATAATATGATGCCAATATTAAAAATGAAAAATTCTTAGCTGCCAAATGTGCTTTAAACTCAAGCCAGCCATGGACGACTGTATTATACTACATTTATATTGAAAACCGTGCCGTGTATAACTCCAATTCAAATTCCATTTATATATCTCCCCATATGGTTATATTCCATATTGCAATCAATTTTACTATATTAACATATTTGTCATCTACGTTTAATGTGCCAATTAAAATATATTTTCGTGTTTTAGTCGCCTAATGAATTTCAACTTAAAATAAAGTTTTCCAACGTTATAACTTGTATAAAGTACACTATTTGTTATTCATATTACGCAATAGCAAAAAGAAATTTCCACTCATTCGAAAAACCTGTGAAGAAATGAAACGTTAACGATATAGGAAAGAAGTCAAAACTCTTTGCGATAATAAATTTACATGAACTAATAATCCATTTGATAAATTGGCGAAGCCACCAACGCTTAGGACAAAATCACGCCTCGAAAACATCAGCATTAGTTTAATAGTGAATTTAAAGTCGTCACATTCATCATACCAGTCACAATTGTACCAATCCAGAAACAACAGTTCGCTCTGTCAAAAGCATTTATTAGTTTAGTATATAGGAATATTGGCAGGTTTACCTGAGTCCCGACCTTTTGCGCGTTGACATTATATAGGCTGATTTCCAAAATAATGGCGAGTAAATAAACCATAATCATGCCCATCCAAACAATACCAACTTCCTAAAAAACTTCAATTATTAGTATATTGCTTAAATATTACAAGTTGAAGAAATAATGTTTGCTCACCAATACAGTGCTGATTTTATAAAGCAGCATGCATATTAAAATGATGCTAATTACACATTGTAATAGAATAATGTATTTAAAAACTAACTCGATTTGAGCGTGGTGTCTGCAAAAGGGAACTTAGAAAATCTTTAAATATTCGATATATAGAGAGAGTATTACCTCGTTATACGTGTGAAAAGTTTGGCGCAACAATGTAAATATTGCACCCTGGATTGCTTGGGAACCACTGCATCGTTAGTGGAGTGCCGAACCAGATATCGCAAGATCTCTAGAAGGCACGCCTCGTGATTTGTAAGCACCACAAAGAGGCTATTAAAACCAAACACAGCTGGCAATGGGGTTATGGAAGCGGTATATACAGTGGCGGACACCTTATTCTGATCAGCGTCAAAGAAAAAAAGGAATTGCCTGCCATAAGCTAACCATTCATTATTTTTCAGAAATTCCAAAGACCGATTATAGGTATATATATTAACCACCAATATGAATGGATGACCCTAATAAACTGAGGTTTCCCCACCTGCTAGGTAGGATTATGTAAAAAAGTACCCTATTTTTAGGTCAATGTCAATTTGAAACAGGTACATTGTGGACACCTGGGTGCCATAAAACCCGGATTTTTTACCTTAAGTTGAGTATTTTTGGTTATTAGTTAGTTAGTTATATCCTGCATCTCGGGTGCAATAAGCCAAAAAGGACTTTGGACAAACAGACTACCATTGCACAACGGAAACTCATCCTGGAACACTTCCAAAACAGATATTCACATCGCCAAATAGCTGAAATGGTCAATCTGAGCAACTCAACTGTGTATAACATAATTCGGCGCTTCGTCGACGCAAATCGGATTGAGGGCAAGGGCAGAAAGGCACCAAACAAGATTTTTACCGAAGAGGAGGAGCCAAGGATCAGCAGGAATATAAGGGGAAACCCCAAGCTATCGGCTCCAAAAGTGGCTCAACAGGTGCAGGATGAAATGGGGAAAAAGTGCTGTGTGGAAACTGTGCGCAGGGTTCTGCGCAAACATGGCTTCAATGCCCGAGTACCACGGAAGAAGCCCTTTATAAGCGTGAAAAATAAAGGTACTTGGATGACGCTCGTCAAAAACCACTTGGACAAGGATTTGGAGATCTGGAACACAATCATATTTGCATATGAGTCCAAATTCACCATTTTTAACTCGGACGGACGGAATTGTGTGTGGCGACAGTCCAATACTGAGCTGAATCCCAAACACGTAAAGGCAAGAGTCAAGCATGGTGGAGGAAGTGACATTTCATGGGTATGTATCTCGTCAGCCGGATTCGGGAATTTTGTGATTTTTGAAACAACAATGGACAAGAATGTGTTCTTCAACATACTAAAGTAAAATTTACTCCAAAGTGCCGAGAAGGTAGGAATCCGACGTACTTTCCGGTTCAACCAGGACAACGATCCCAAGCATAAGGCCAAGATAGTACAGTCCTGGTTCATCGGGAACTGCCCCCACATGATAATTCCGCCGGCCCAGTCTCCAGATTTAAATGTCATTGAGAATTTGTGGGCTCTGCTGGAAAATAACATCCGACAGCACAGAATATCCAGCAAAGAAGAGCTCAAAAATGCTCTGCGGGAAGAGTGGAGCAAGATCAGCCCAGAAACTACCAGGAAGCTGGTGTCTTCGATGAATAATAGATTAAGGGAAGTAATTAAGGCTAAAGGATATAATACTAAGTATTAACATCCTTATTTAAGTTAATATACGCCAAATATATTATTTTGTTTATAATGTTCCAAATGAAAAATATGCCTAAAAGTATGCTACATTTTTATAATCGTACCTAGCGGGTGGGGAAACCCCAGTGTATTGGGGTCATATATTAATTTTGGTGGTTAATATATATACCTACCATCGGTCTTTGGAATTTCTGAAAAATAATGAATGGTTAGCTTATGGCAGGCAATTCCTTTTTTTCTTTGACGCTGATCAGAATAAGGTGTCCGCCACTGTATATATAAAAAAAATAAAAAAATCATCTGCAGACCTACCAAACAAACACCAAACTGGCCCGGATTGAAGCAGAAAGAAACGCACCCAGTAGGAGGGGAATTCATGTGTACCCAGCTGCACATACGCCACTATGGCTGGATACGCTATAGAAAATACGGCATGTAGAAAATCTAAGCAATTTGTAAGGCGATGCATACTTAAGGTCATTTCGCATGTATCCTTGACTATATGACAATCGTATATATATTGAAAATACGGTCGCAGACAATAGTACAATACTGGCATGCAAACGATCTTGAAAAAGAACATAACCTGGATATTGATCGCCTGCCAACTTTTGGTCAACATCGAGCCCAAAGTTTTACGCAACGCATTCTTGTCTGCCAAATCTGAAAAACACAAGAATAAATAATATGTATATATCAGTATAAATCCATCAAGGTCATTTTTCTCACTCAAATCAAAGAGACTCAGGTTCCTCAGCACATCACCGGTTTCTGTGGTTTCCACCAGCTCGACACAAGACTCCAAGAATAATTGAAAATTAATCATCTTTATCATTCCAATTGATAGCTGAAAACTTAGTAACACAGCCTAAAAGGAGTTTAAAATCGTTCTAAATAATCTCGAAATATTTACTTAAACGAACCTCAACGTAAGCTTCGAAGGACACCTTATAATTGGCCATTATAAATTTGATTAGACTGTGTATTATAATCAGATTTACGAGCAATGCAAAAATCCGCAAGCTTAAATTACAACACATATGTTTATTTGTACATATTAACATCACAGAGTACTCACAAGCTGCAGGGCCAAGAACTGCGCTTCCTGGGAGCTATGTTAACACCCAATGCATAAGCGCTGTACTCCACCCAAGTTAAGCCCGGCTTGGTCAGACTATCAATTGATTTCAGCTCCTGATCCAATAGATTTTTCATTGTGAAAGGTAACTTTGAGACTGCTATTAAGAGGCCTGACCAAGTAATCCTTTTATACATTTTTTGTCAGCAGAATGTTGTTGCTCAATTAGATGTAAATTATATGGTTGCTGCCCAGCAAATTGCTTTATTGCTTAAACATTGTGCAACTCTTGTTTAAGAAGGCAAATAATTAGGCGTTACATGACAACATTAAAAATTTAACGGCGTAGTGAAGGTCTACGGCAACAGACTTAAACTGAAAATTGATTTATTCGGTTTACGAAGTCTTTTTTTGAACAGCACTTAGCCAATTATTACTCAACAGATAAAGCATTTGCAATCCTTAAATGTAAGGGCAAAAAACAATATAATTTGTATATTTTACAGCTTATAATATCTTATTTGATATTATTATTTTGTCAACACCTTACATAATATAACTCTGTCACGTCTGATCCAATTTTTAATAGCCATGGCTTTTTTAACATGATTGTACGTCCAGATTAATACTAAGATTTAAGTTGAAAATGCCATTGTAACTCGAAATTCGTATTAGAAATATACCATCAAAAAGTGTGTGAAGGAATTAATCAAATATTCTTATTACCATTACTGTGTCAAAACTGTACCGGTTTTCAAAAACAAGTGCTTCTTGAGTATGGCTTAACCTGTTCATTAATACTACATTTAAACTAGAAAACTGAATTAATGCTCGAAATTCAAATTATAGCCTTAAAAGGGCTTGTTTGGGACATTTAAGTGCTGGAACTTTGTCAAAACTTGTATTTATAAATATTATGTGTAATTTGCGCTAATTTTTTAAAAAATAGTCTGCTAGCTGACATGTATTGGCGAGCAGTTGGCAGCCCCATCAGCTGTTTGAGCAGTGAACACGCAACAGATTGGCAGGTCAGTTGAAATGTAAATCGCATTTCATTTGTTTACCTCTTTTGAAAACGTTGAAATAATAGTTGGAGCTAAGGCCGGGCAAAAAAAGGCTACGCCTTAATGACCAAAATGAGTGGAAACAAACAGCAATTGCTGCAACCAGTGGACAAAACCAATCCGATTGTCTACTTTGATATTAGCATCGACAGAGAAAGCGGTAAGCGCTTGCAGCGCGCAATCTATACTTGACCTAGTTAAACGTTATCTCATTTAAACATATCTACACAAATACATGTATATATGTGTCTTTCTGGTCTCAGCGGGACGCATGATAATTGAACTGCGCAAGGATGTTGTGCCAAAGACAGCGGAAAATTTCCGTGCCCTATGCACGGGCGAATTTGGCATCGGGAAACTGGGAAAGAAGCTACACTACAAAGGCACACACTTCCATACGATCAAGCGGGTGTTTGCTGTCCAAGGAGGCGATCTAGTGAACAATGATGGCACCAGCGGAGAGAGCATCTACGGCACACTTTTTGAGGATGAGAACTTTAAGCTGACGGTGAGCTGAATTGATGATTGAACAGCAAATGCACTGTAGCAAATACATATATATGTTGCCCTGCCCACACAGCACAATGAGGAGGGCGTGGTTAGCATGGCCAACTATGGCAAACCAAATACAAACAACTCACAATTCTTCATCACAGCCGTTGGCTGTGAGAACCTCAACGGCATCAATGTGGTTGTGGGTCGAGTTCTGCGCGGCCTGGGCATCATAGCTCAAATGGAACAGAACTGCAATGATGAAGCCCATCCGACGGCGGAGATCACGATAACCGACTGCGGCGAGCTGGCGCCTGACGAGGATTGGGCCATCGAATGCAGTGATGAGACTATGGATAAACTACCGCCCTATCCACAGGATTGGATGGGCAAGTTCACAAAGCCAACGGTTAGTTCGAAAATAATATGCAATGACATCATGATATGTATTTAAATTTAATATCTTTTCCGTTCACCAGTGCGAAACAGCTGTCAACCTACTTACTGGCGTGCGACAGTCAGGCAATCACTTCTATCAACTGGGTGATTACCATGAGGCGCGTGCCAAATACCGCAAAGCGAATCGTTACTACACAATGCTGCGCACAAGCTTTGAAGGTCAGCAACCCAAACGCAACCATAGTTCAAACTCCGATCTGAGAAGATTGGACGCTTTCTCTGTGGTAAACAACATTAATATGGCTGCAGTTGAGTTGAAACTGGGTAATTATCAGTATGCCAAATATGAGTGCTCGGAGGCGATTCGCTTGGATCCAAGCTGCAGCAAGGCGTTTTATCGACGTGGACAAGCTCAACGTGAATTGCGTAACTACGAGGAGGCCATTAATGACTTAAAGCATGCACACAATCTGCTGCCGGAGAACAAGCAAATTCTAAATGAATTGAACACCGCAAAGCAGCTGCTGGCCGAATATAATAAGCAGCAACGAAAAGCGCTCAAGAATCTGTTCACCTAATATGATAAGTTACTGAATACTATTTTTTACAATACGTTTATACGACAAACATGACTAAATGATAAGTTGAATATTTGCTCTATTTACTATAGGATGTCCAGGCTGATTGTGCCCCGAAATAATACAAATCCCACTTTGTAATTAAATATTTTTTTATTATTATAGAAAAATATTGCAGGTTGTGTTCAATGTTTTATCGAGACAAACGTAAAGCTGTCTCATATTATTTTTTATCTTTGTCTTTCCGACATGATATGAAGCTTATAAAAACTAGTCGCGATAAAAGTTAAATATATATGTATATTATGTAATTATACCGTACTTAAAAATACATTTGTTCATACTCAATAATGCTTGATCAACTCTCAACTGAATGATAGAGCCCTACAATGCTGCTTAAATATTAAAATCTAAGTTTGATTACATATCAAAATGAGCTTAATTCTGACCTAATCTTAGCCATATGTGAAATTCCTCTATGTTTAAAGATTTGTCACAATATCCTGCTCGCTGCGATGCAAGTTGCTCGAGCCGGCTCCCATGGAGTAGCTTTTCATATTGATTTCCATGTTAGTCAGAGCGCTTGAGACGTGATACAAGTTCTCCGAGAGTATTGCATAAACCTCAAACAGCTCCGAGTCCGATTTGGATACAATGAAGGCTTCTGGGAGGTGAATCGAATGGTTAGAAATATTTACAAATATTTGATACAATTGTGATACTAACCCGTGCGATCCTTCATAACGCTATGAGCATAGGCATTCAATATGATCGACATCTCATCAAACTTGAGACGACTGTCCAGATTGGAACAGCTAAAGATAGTGAGGCTCTGGTCGCCAGCACTCAGTGTGGACACGCGTCGATACTGACGCACATGGGAAATGGCGCTAGACCAGCGCTGCAGATCAATATGCTCGTGCAGCGACGCCTCAAACTCCTCCTGCGTCATGGGTAAGCCGGGCGAGGGTGTCGGCGTATGTTCGCCCTCCGTTGACGTCGACGATTCCAGGCAATCCAACTCGGCCTCGCTAGTGCAGCGCACCAAAGCATCTCGCACCAGGGCATAGAGATCGGATATGTCATGCATCTGCAAGGGAACCGAGAAATGAAAAAATTAAATCTAAACAAATCCATTGAACTGTCGATCAATACTTACGTCTTCATTGATGCGGAAATGATTAACCACATTCGAGGATATTTTATGATTTGATTCAATCAGCAGAAGCAGCTGAAACATAAGTTTATACAGCGAGCGTCCCAAGTCCAGTACCACCTCAGTAGAGGCCGGATCGAAAGGCATGCAAGCAATGCTGGAACTGCTTGGCAGCTCCAAGCCCGAAGCAGCCACATCTGCCTCATTGAATAGTGACAATTTGCAGGATGTTTTCACTGCATCCAAACACTGTAATTTAAAATCCCACATTAAAACAGATATTGCAAAATTATGCAAAATAATAAAATTTACCCACCTCTAATACCTGATCTTTGCGATCGAAGAACGTTTCCAGATGCTCCTGCACCTCCAGCACATTGAACCTGAGAGTTTCGAACAGCTTTGGCGTGGTGGCCTGCATCTCACTGCACCAAACACGCGGCGGATCAGCACGCGAACTCAACAAATCCGTAAAGAGTGAGATGCGATTGCCCAGCTGGGAACCGATGCCCGTAAAGAATTTCTTAGCCTCCTTGGATATGCTGATTGTCTTGAAGGTCAACTCTTTGATCAGCCTGTAGAGCTGCAGCAGCAGTTCGGAGGTGTGCGCCGACGGCTGATTGACCAGCATCGACTGCAGCTGACGTCGCCAGTTCTCCTCCGCCTCATCGCGTACGGCGGCGCCAAAGCGAATGATGCCCTGCATATGGGGCGAGGCATTACACGGCGTTATGTCACCCAAATCGCCGGCACTGGAGCCGCTGGTATCGCTACGGGAAACCGAGTTACGGCGTCGGCGCTCACGCAAACTCAGCGAAGATGGCGGTGCACCACTGAAGATAGATTTCAAAAATGACTGACGATGATCATCGTCTAGTGGTGACTCCGATTCGGCCTCCTCATCGGACGAATCGTCAGCGGTTTGTCGCTTGCGCTTGCTTAAAATTGGCGTCTTATCGCTGAAGCTATCCTCCAGTGCCGAGGAATGGCCGCCCTTTATGGAGCCGCCAATGGCGCTGCCGCAGTTCAAGCAGTCCTCGTCTCCCTCGAAGAGCTGATGGCGACGAACGCCCCAATTGAAATTGTCCGTCGACTCGCCAGCGATGCTGTCCTCGTACTCCAGGAAATCAAAGTCCTTAAAGACGGTAAAGTCGGGTTGTCCATCGTCACGACGCGAACCGCTGCTAAGATCGCCCTGCGGACCTGATGTCTCCTCGGTGGAAGAGGCGGCCGATGATTGCCGCTCCATGAGATCCGAAGATTGGCTAAAGATTACCTACAGGTTGACAAGCAAATAGAACATTAGTAACTAAACAAATACGTTTGCATGCAAATTGAACACAGAAGTATATCTAAAAACGAATAATTAAGAATAGGACTGGAAAGCTTACGCTTTGTCTGGTCGCAATCGATCCCGTTAGTGATGTGCTCAAAAACTGATTGTGTTAAAATAAGAAATCGAAATACATAGTTTAAAACAAAAGACACACATGCAAATTACAACAGCACAACCTAAACCAAAAAAGAAACGAAACGGACACAAGCGACTCTTCTCACAGGACCCATTTCAGTTTTCGACATGCAAAAGCGGCGGAACGTGGTAATGAAAAGATGTGCATGGGATTCGAATACGAACAGTGGAAACTGGCACACCACCTGTGCACCGGCGCGGAATGTGTGAAATGAAACAAAATGAGCGGTGCATATAAGCTGTAATACGAAATGAAATGAAACGAGCCAAAACAAATTACGTAAACAAAAGCAAAGCTACACGTGGCTGTTAGAAACATGTTCCTTTACCTTTGAGCAAATAGAGTTTATGAAATCGTCCTATAATTAGGTTTGGTTCGGGTTGTTAATGATGATATATAATGGCGTGTTAGTTTTCGTTTGACATTGGATTTGATTTGATTTTGTATTAATTACATTTTTGTTTTTTGATTTTGTTTTCGATTTGTATTTTTTTTCATGAAAGAAAAAGAAATAGAAATAAATAAATTCGTATAGATGATAGCCATATTAGAGAAAAGCAGGAGCTGAAAAAGCTAGCGCTAGGGGAGCTCAAAGCATGCACCTTGCTAATGTACAAGCTGACAAACTGCCGACCCCGGACCGCAGAGCACAATGACCACAACCAGCAACTCACCGATGGCGATTTGGGTAGACCAACACGCTGGCCACAGGTGGTCAATAGATTCACCAGACACTCTCGCACACGACACTGCGACATCCAAGGACGCTTCCAGCCACTGAGCGGAACGGTATCAGCCGGCGACAAGCTGGCACTACGCCTCGGTGAATTGGGCGTGCCGACAATGCTGCCAAGCCCAACAGAGTGCTGCTGCTGTTGCTGCTGCTGCTGTTGTTGTTGCTGCTGCTGTTGCTGATGCTGCTGGGCAGCGACGGCGGAGGCGGCAATGGCAGCCACATTGCTGTGGGCACGATGCTGCTGTAGCTGTGCGCTGACCTGCTGAGCCGGGGCAACCGTCACGGTGGTAGCATTCGTCAGCGTGGAGTTGAGCGAAGAGCTGCCCGTAGCAGATGCAGTACTACCCGATATTGGCTCCTCCGATTTGAGCAATATGCGACGCCCAATTAGAGGCGTCTGCGAGACATCGAATGTGAATTCCATGGTGCGGCCGGCTAGTTCCTTTTTACAGAACATATCCGAGTCCGGATATGCGCCATAGAAGGAGAACGATAAGCCGGCGCTGCTGCCATCGCTGGGCGGCACCACCTGCAGCGATGAGCTGCGTGTGACAATCAATTTTAGTATCTTCAGTGAGTCCTTCCAGTTTACAGTCTACAAGGAAATATGTGGATTAGTCGCTTATCATTTAAGAGTGTTCCAAACTTACATCCAAATATTTGCCAATAGCGCGCAAGAGATCTGCATTGATGGTCTGCGCCTGTGGCGCCGATAGATCCACATAGTGGAGCATGCAGTGAATGACATTCAGCACCGGCACCTGCACCTGTTGCGGCCCCTTCTCCAACACCTCGATGAGGAAGGCCAACATGTGGAGGCCCATGTGCGCGTAGGTGTCGTGCAAATACTTGACGACACACTTGGTCCATTGGAACGACTCCTTGCAGAACGTTTTGCGACTGTACAAGGTCATCACAGTGCCCAGATTCTCCAGTTTAGCTCCCAACTCCGTGGAAACATGTGCAATATTCTCGGCGCTGCGTATGCAAATCTCATTGGCATCCTCATAATGCAACAGCATATACGGCAGCAGGGCTATCACATTCATGGGGAAGGCACAGCTCTGTGTGGGATCACAGACGGGCAGAGTGAGCAGTGGGGCGAACTGGGACAACAGCGTGATAGTCGGCTCATAGGTGGCACTGTGGGTGCATCCCTGAAAGGCGAACAGACAAAATTGGTTACATTTGAATTTCAACTACAAATGATTGACTGCGTCGTAAAATAACCCACCTTGAGGAGCAGCGCATGCACGCCAGGGTAAGCAGTCCACTTAAGCTGCTGCTGCAGCTTCTCCACTTTGTCGCGCGCATCGGGACGATCAAGCGGAAGTCGATGAAGCACTCGAGTGAGCAGGCGCAGCGCCAGCATGAATTCATGTTCATAGTCCGATTCGAGCAGTGATACGGACAGCCAAAACAGTTGCGCCAAAATGGTCATCTTGTCATCCTGCGTGGCCGTGTCGCCCAGCATCTTCAGGCTCTGCGCGCTACGTGAGCGCGACAATGCGGAGCCAGCACCAACGCCTACAGAGCCGACACCAAATTTACTGACCACACTGCGCTCTAGCTCGATACCGGAGGCACGATTTCGGAGCTCCACTTGTTTGTCGCAGGGCGAGTTGTTGGCCTTGCGGCCGCAATAAGAAACCGAGTAGCTGGTGCTGCGTCCATGACTGGGTATCGAGTAGTTGGAGGACTGCGGTGTCATGCCGGATGGCGACTTCTTGCCGGGCAGAATGGAATTGGGACCACCATCCTTGTTGTTTAAATTGGGCGTGCTCTTGAAAATATCCTTCATCACATCGAGTGGCCTGAAATCCGAGTCCAAGCTATCGACAGCCGCTTCCAGCGTGAGCAGCAACTCGGTCACATAGCCCTGCATGTCCTCGCCCTGTTCGGCAACAGTCTCCACCAGCCGGGACAAAATGTCCGACAACATTCGAGGGTTGATGGGCACATTGAGGGCACGAAAGATTTGCAGGCAGCGCCCGGCATAGTGGCGCGAGGAGCAGGAGAGGCCCAGCTGAAGAGCAGTTTGCGCCCAGCGCTCGGCAATGCGCGCTTGTGGATAGCTATCGGCAAACACCTTGACCATATGCATGAGGAAGCAGCTCAGCTGCTCCGCCGACTTCACGGCCCACACCTTGGCCGTAATGTCCTCATAGTTCCACAGCGGCTGGCAGGTGTCGTGAGCGAGAAACTTGAGCAAACTCTTGATCACATGCGCAATGGGCATGCTGGGCCCCGGCTGCGGTGGAGCATGCTCATCCGCATGGATTAACGGCACCTCCGAGTTCTCCGTGTTATTCGGATTGATCTGCAGTGCTGCGGGCGTGGCGGCCAATCCGGGTTGTGTGGCATTCGTCGATCCCTGAACTGGCAACAGTTGCTGCAGATTCTGTTGCAGCATCTGCTGATTGTTCGAGTGGGCCGCAATGATAGTCGAGCTAGAGAGATTGTGCTGCAGAGCATAGGCAGCCGCCTGTGGACTGACATGCAGCAGATAGCTGTCGAACTGCTGATGCAGCTCCGTAAAGTTATTGTCAATCACGGGCAGAGCCGGCACAGTCAGCCCTAAATCCAGTTTGCTCGTCTCACTGTTGAGCAGAATGCGTGCCACCGTCAGATGATCATTGTGTTCGGCCAGCACAATCAATAAATTGACGCACAGCTGCTTGCAATGCTCCCGCACAATGATGCGTGTGTGGTCCAGGCCCAGGAACAAAATGTGCAGCATAAGCGGTAAGTGCAGAGTCCAATCAATGCCAGGAATACCATCCACCACAATATCTGTGAGCAACATCACCGCCACGTTGCAGCTGTAAAAGATAAAGAAGTTATATTAGAAACGGAAATTTAACACTCTCGATTTTCCCTACAGCCCTACATTAACCCATTATTTGTAATTTTCTAAATATCTGCGGGCACATGCCATATGCCACATGGCATTTTGGCAATGAATACATCAAAACTCTGGAATTGCATTGATGTTTGCAAAACCATATTCAAATTGTACTTGGAAGCCATCCTAATTCTTCAGCTTCAACTAAAAGAGATAAAGCCTTTTCGTATATCTAATTGCCATCACAATTAGCGATATAACTATTTACAAAAGGCATGATTAATTGGAAAAATCCACTATATAAGTTCGCACTCAAAAGTGTTAATTGCTCACATGCAATCCAAGCATGAAAGTGTTATTTGTTCTTTTGCCTTTGGCTCTTGCCTCTGCAAGTGACAATCAGGCCAGAACCACTTCATCCCCGGATCAGGAGGAACCTCAAAATATCATAACTAATGGCTATACAGCTCCTGAGGGAAAAGCGCCTTATATTGTGTTCCTTTCTTTTCGAAACAGCAATAGCGGTTCGTGGTGTGGTGGATCAATTATTGGAAATACTTGGGTCGTAACCGCTTCTCACTGTACGGAGGGGTTCAGCTCCGTGACCATCTACTATGGTTCAAACAAACGTGCTCAAGGTTCAATTGTTCACACTGTTAACGGCAACAACATTATAAACCATCCCAGCGATGACATCGCCTTGATTCGTACCCCCCACGTTGGATTCTCCGCCCGTATTAACCGCGTTCGGCTGCCCGGTTTCAGTGATCGCGGTAATCTTTACGTCAACCAACGGACGACGGCTTGCGGCTGGGGACAGACAACTTCAACAAGGACACCCGAAAATCTGCAGTGCGTCGATGCGCCTGTTATATCCAATGCCCAATGTGCTAGAACTTATGGCTCAGGCACGGCTCATAGCAGAATACTCTGCACCAGCACTTCGGGCGGCAGGTCAACTTGTTTTGGTGATTCCGGTGGACCGCTGGTCACGCAAAGTAATACAATTCTGATTGGAGTCAGCAATTTTGTTTCAAGCAGAGGTTGCACTGCCGGAGACCCAGCTGGATTCGCACGCGTCACAAGCCATCTGGACTGGATACGTCAACGAACTGGAATTGCATACTAACCCCTGATCTTTCACTATTTCAACATACTATCCTTTATGTAATCTACATGTATTCCAAAACATATATATATCTGCTTATCAAATAATAAGAATTTTTACTTGCAATTTTGTTTTTTACTTAAACTAAATAATTAAATATAATCTCTAACGGCCTGATCCCCGACTATCGGTGCAAATCAATAATACAAAAATATTTATGTCGAGATATTTGCGAGGAGAACGCACGAAATTGAAACGAATTTTACGCCCTGCAACTTAACCATGAAATCGTTTTTATTATATCTGTCTTTGGCAGTTGCCTCCGCAAATTTAAATCAGAACACGGCATGAGCCCGACAACATTATATCCAATGGCTACGCAGCTTACGAGGGAAAAACTTTCTATATTGTTAGCCTGTTATTGAGAACTGGCGTCAACAATAATAAGATTATTGGTCACAAATGGGTTCTAACGTGTGAGCAGTGAGCGCTTCACACAGCAGTCTACCTGAAGGCACCGCCGGGTGGAAAAATCACCTTACAATAGCCACGGCAATCCCATCTTGGTGGGTGTTACTTCTTTCAATTCGGCTGAATGTTGTATAGTGGGTTTACCTAGTTGAACCCGTGTGTGTTTGCAACACCATATTCGAATTGTATTTAGAAACAATACTGATTCTTTAGCTTCAACTAATTGCTGACACCATTTCGTATCTCTAATTGTTGCTACCATTAGCGATATAACTATTTACGAAAGGCATGATTAATTTGAAAAACCCACAATATAAGTTCACAGCCAAAGGTGTTATGTGCTCACTTGCAATCTAAGAATGAAAGTGTTAATTGTTCTTCTGCTTTTCCGTATTGCTCGCGCAGGAGACAATCCGACCACAACCACTTCATACCCGGATCAGGAAGAACCTCAGAATATCATTGCATATACACTATCTGAGGAAAACACACCGTATGTTGTGTTCCTTTCTTTTCATGATGGCAGGAGCGGTGCGTGGTGCACTGGATCAATTATTGGAAATTCTTGGGTCATAACTGCTTCTGACTGTTCGAAGAATTCCTTAACCGTGACGATCTACTACGGTTCAAACAAACGTGCTCAGGGTTCATTAAGTCACATTGTTAGTGCCACTAACATTATAAGCAATCTCAGCGATGACATCGCCTTGATTCGCACCCCTTACGTTGAATTCTCGGACCGTATCCGCAATGTTAAGCTGCCCAGTTTCAGTGATCGCGATAATCATTACGTCTACCGCCGGACAATAACTTGCGGCTGGGGAGAGAAAACGTTGACAAGCACCCCCGAAGATCTGCAGTGCGTCGATGCGTGGGTTATACCCAACGCCCGATGTGCAAGAATTTATGATACAAGCACAGTTCACGGTGGAGTGCTCTGCACCAGTACATGGGGCCGTAGATCAATTTGTTCCGGTGATTACGGCGGACCGCTAGTCACGTATAGCAATAATATTCTGATTGGCGTTAGTCAGCCTTGGGCGGCCAGCGGTTGCAATGCTGGGTATCCGGCTGGATTTGCACGCATCACAAACCATCTATACTGGATACATCAACAAACTGGAATAGCATACTAACCCCCGATCCTTTGCTATACCTTTAAATAAACTGCGTACATAACAAAACATATAAAAAGATATATGCATCACTTCAGAAATGTTTTCAGATAACTACGACTTCAAAGATTATAGAGAGCGATTGTTAACAACATGCAAACTATTAGATTCAAATTATGAGCTATTCACATAAGGAAAAAAAGAAGCAGTCTCACAAAACTTCTTTGGTGTTTGCCTTACATGATATACCATACTCAAATTGTACTTAGGAGCAATACTGACTCAACCAAAATAGCTGAACACCACTTTGTATTTCTAATTGCCATCACAATTAGCGATATAACTATTTATGAAAGGCATGATTAATTGGAAAAATCCACTATATAAGTTCACACTCAAAAGTGTTAATTGCTCACATGCAATCCAAGCATGAAAGTGTTATTTGTTCTTTTGCCTTTGGCTCTTGCCTCTGCAAGTGACAATCAGGCCAGAACCACTTCATCCCCGGATCAGGAAGAACCTCAGAATATCATAACTAATGGCTATACAGCTCCTGAGGGAAAAGCGCCTTATATTGTATTCCTTGCTTTTCGAAACAGCAGGAGCGGTTCATGGTGTGGTGGATCAATGATTGGAAATACTTGGGTCGTAACCGCTTCTCACTGTTCGAAGGGGTTCAGCTCCGTGACCGTCTACTACGGTTCAAACAAACGTGCTCAAGGTTCAATTGTTCACACTGTTAACGGCAGCAACATTATAAACCATCCCAGCGATGACATCGCCTTGATTCGCACCCCCCACGTTGAATTCTCCGCCCGTATTAACCGCGTTCGGCTGCCCGGTTTCAGTGATCGCGGTAATCTTTACGTCAACCAACGGACGACGGCTTGCGGCTGGGGACAGACAACTTCAACAAGGACACCCGAAAATCTGCAGTGCGTCGATGCGCCTGTTATATCCAATGCCCAATGTGCTAGAACTTATGGCTCACGCACGGCTCATAGCAGAGTGCTGTGCACCAGCACTTCGGGCGGCAGGTCAATTTGTTCCGGCGATTCCGGTGGACCGCTGGTCACGCAAAGTAATACAATTCTGATTGGAGTCAGCAATTTTGGTTCAAGCAGAGGTTGCACCGCCGGACAGCCAACTGGATTCGCACGCATCACAAGCCATCTAGACTGGATACGTCAACGAACTGGAATTGCATACTAATCCCTGATCTTTTACTATTTCAACGCATTATGCTTTATATAATCTACATGCATACCTAAACATTATATATATATATATCCGCTTAACAAACAATAACAATTTTTAGACGCATTTCAATTTTTTTCAAAATAAACTCTATCGGCCTGAGCCCCAATTATTGCTGCCAATCAATGAGTCGGGGGTAGCCGACTACGAAATACTCTGATACTATAAGTTATACCATCTCATAGCAGGAGTCACAGAACAGAGTGGATGTACCCAAGCAATACCAATCTATGAAGGCGTAATCTGTTGTCGAAGTTTGCTTTTAAAATTGCGGTAGATACAGGGTTTCATCGTTTTGGGGGCTGAAGTCGAAGTGGTTCAAAATCTGGAATTATGAAGGGGGTTACGGTTCTTAAAGGCGGCTACCAGTATCAAATTTGCCGTCTCTAATTCAAAAACTGCGGAAGATGTAGCGATTCCAAGTTTTTAGAGGCTGGTCAGATACCTTCGGTATTAGAAGAACGTAAGAAATTTAAACTAATCGAATATGCAAAACTAATGTCTTAAGCCATTAACTATCTTAAATATTACTATTATCGCATTTAGACCTACAGTTTTGAAAAGTTATTTGATAAGAAAGTTAAACTAACTTAATGGTTCTCTCTATATAAGGTCGCACTTGAAACAGTTCAGTTTCGACTTGCGACTAAACCATGAAATCGTTCTTATTACTTCTGTCTTTGGCATTTGCATCCGCAACTGAAAATCAGACCACGACTGTCTCCCCGGATCAACATGAGCCCGATAACATTATAACCAATGGCTACGCAGCCTACGAGGGAAAGGCTCCCTATATTGTTAGCCTGCTATTGAGAACTGACGGCAGCAATGTAATTGGAATAGGAGGTGGCAACATTATTGGCCACAATTGGGTTCTAACGGCTGCTCATTGCTTGACCACGGACTATGTTGACATTCATTATGGCTCCAACTGGAGAGGAAACGGTCAATACAGTCACCGAGTGCGGAATAACAACTTTATTCGCCACCATCTCTGGCCCAATACGAATGGCAACGATATCGGCCTGATACGCACACCCCACGTCGATTTCACATGGAGGGTCAACAAGGTGAATTTGCCCAGATTCAACCAACGGAACGAGCGCTTTGAGAACTGGTGGACTGTTGCCTGCGGCTGGGGTGGACAGGCTAATGGCCAACTTGCTGATTGGCTGCAGTGTGTGGATCTGCAGGTCATGAGCAATAACGAATGCTCCAGGAGTTACGGCAGTCTACCCGAAGGCATTTTGTGTGTGAGAACCCCGGGTGGAAAATCAACATGTGGTGGCGACTCTGGTGGCCCATTGGTTACCCATGATAATCCTATCTTGGTGGGTGTTACATCTTTCGGTTCGGCTGCAGGCTGTACGGTCGGCCAACCAGCTGGTTTCACCCGTGTGACTGCCCACCTGGAATGGATACGTCAAAACTCTGGAATTGCATACTACTAACTTTTCAATCCAAAAAAAAAGAACTAATAAAGAAGCATACTATCGAAACTATCCATTTGTTTTCTTAAAGCAATATAAGTAAAGCGCTCTGTCTCTCTGAGTATTAGATTAGCCTAGATTCACAGAATCCACTAAACCAAAAAAAAAGACCAAATACGTTAAATGTCTTTAAGAAGTGGCTGCATCAAATTTGCTAGATATATCCCAAATGAGAACTGTATATTTACTACATGTTTTAACAATAAACCCGATAAGAAATGCTAATTAGTGGACTGGAAGCCAATATGAGGAGTGTGAATATCATCATCACAAAAGGGATGAATTTCTGATATCAGTGATGACACTTTAATCTAAACACTTCTGTGTGTAAAGAAATAGTAAGACGAAGAGCTCCGGTTTAGATGCAGCTCGAAATGAGTTTTATCATTACAGAATGCATATTATTCACAGAGAGCATGTTAGATAGCTAATGGCTTATACCATTAAGCAGATTATACATTGTGTGCATGAAAGAATATCCGATAAGGAGACAATATGTGTGCACACTGTGGTGCTTATACCATTAATAATCTTACATTTCTGCATCTTATTATTGTTAGCTGTCACCATAAGCCAAACAATTAGTTACGAAATCAATAATTACTTGTGGGAACCACTATATAAGCACCCATCCCGAGCAGTTCACATTCAACTTGTAATCCAAGCATGAAACTGTTTGTAGTGCTTTTATATCTGTCTGTTGCACTAGTAAGTTGCAATGAGACGACCGAATCCACCGATGCTGTCGACATCATTGTCGATGGCTCCCCTGCCTATGAAGGTCAAGCCCCCTATGTGGTCGGCCTGGTGCTAGGAACGTACGGAACCACTCACACCAGATTATGCGGAGGTGCCATCGTTTCAACTAATTTTGTTCTGACTGCTGCGCAATGCTTGACCACGGACTTTGTGGACATTCAATACGGTTCCAATACGAGGAGAGGCCAATTTAGTCACAGAGTGGGCAAAGGCGATTACCATGTTCAACCACAATGGCCACATGTGCAAGGCTATGATATCGGTCTGATACGGACACCGCATGTGGCGTTCACGTTGTGGGTGAATTTGGTCAATTTGCCCGGTTCCAGCTACAATCGCTATGACAACCAGTGGGCAGTTGCATGCGGCTGGGGTGAACAAGCCAATGGACAATCTGCCCAAAATCTGCAGTGCATCAGAATGGAGATCATGGGCAATGACTTGTGCGCTAGATACTATGGCGAAGTACCCGAAGGCTCAATGTGTACACGGGCACCTGGTGGCCGATCCACCTGTCACGGCGACAATGGTGGTCCGCTGGTTATAGAACCGAATCTCACTTTGGTTGGTGTGACCACATTCTTTTCGCCTAGCGGCTGCACTGCCGGTCATCCGGCTGGTTTCACTAATGTGGCCTTCCACGTCAACTGGATACGCGGCATAACACAGCAGCCCATTAAATTTTATTATTGAGATCCAAGTGAAGAAAATCAACATATGATAATCTTATAAAATATATCATGCAGCAATTATTCAATTTATTTTTTCAACTTACCGATGGAATCCGCTGATGGGTAAACTGACATCTGGCAGGAACTCTGTTAGCGGTGCAAAGTAGCCACCATATTCGGGCATGGGCAACGGGTGTGGGTGTGCATTTGGTGGCGCCTCAGCTGTATTACGCAACTCCACATTCTCCTCCTGTCGCAGCTCCGGATCGTTGATTAATATATCTTCGGGCCGCGGCAGTATCGAGGGACCCGATGCGGCGCGTATTTTATCAGCACCACGCGGCGGTCGACTGCCGCCTGTGATGGGCGTGACAGCAGCAGCGGCTGCAGCAGCAGCTGCCTGGGTGTAAGCCCGAATGCCACTGTCCGATTTACAGGTGCTAAACGTAAAAGAAAACTCATCGATGACAAACATTTCTTAGGGCCAAACAATAGCAGGATACTAACCCAATCTTAATGGGATCCTCGCCGCTGTGTCGCTTTGTATGTATGGTGCCCTTCTCCACGGTCAGATCCTGGGTACGCGAATCATTAATGCCACCCACTGCTTGACCTGGCAAAGAGAAGACAAAGAGAGATTTTAAACTGACGCCCTAATAGACACCAGCTGTGTAACTCACCATCGGCGCTGTGGCTGGAAGCCTTCCGCATGCTGGTTAACCTATAAAAAGGAGGCGTTTCAGTGCGCTCGATGAGACAGTTGAGCGTTTCCACCGTCTGCAGTTCGGCCATTAGCTCATCCAGCAGACGATCCGGACAACTGCGCGCCAGATAAAGAGCCACGCGTTTCGCCTACACATACACAATTTAAATATGTCAAACAGCTCACGCATATGAGATGGGTAGAAATACAGCACTTACGTAGGGCAAGAGCTCGGTGGGTGCCATGCCGCTCATGATGACCAAATAGCGTAGTATGACCTTTAGATTGTTGGGCCAGAACTGGCACAATGTGCCCCACAGCTCCTCAATATCGCGCGGATGCGCATCCGAGAACTGTTGAATGGCGGCGAGACAATAGAAAGTTGTTATTCAAGCTATTCAAAGTTAATGCAAAGTATTCTTACCTTTGCCGTTATGTAAAACAGATTGTTCAGAATCATTTCCGTTGCCTCAGTTGAGCCAGTACCCTCGCGGCGTCCACGTGTGCCCGAATCCGGAAAGTACTGTGAACAAACAATGTTTAAGTAAGCAACCGCCGAATTGCATAAATATAAAGTCCGGCTACCACAGCTTAGACATTCACTTTAACTGAAAGGGTATTTGTATTACCATAATATAGGAGAGTGGCGTAGCAGGCGGCACACTGGTTGCCACCAATTCCATGTTCTGTAACCACGGCAGCAGACACTGCAGCAACAAGGCACGCACATCATCGCGAGCACTTTGGAAACGATGCGTAATTTCTGTAAGGTCATCAGCAGATTAAAAGTAGTTAGATTAAATGGCATAACGTTGATTAGGGAAAGTACAATAGGGTGCCAAAAGTGTTTTCAGTTCTTATATTGTTATTTTTGAAATTAAATTAAATTAAAATTGTTCGGGCTCTACTCACCCGAAAATAATGACATGGTTAGTTCAGGACGCAATTGTGCCAGTTGTTTTGAGAGGAAACGTTGCGAACGACAATAGGCGCTGCTCAGCAGGACATCCAGCGTGCCGACTTTGTCATCTTCTGCAATGCAAGAATGTAATTCATAAGTTAAGCAAATGTACGAGTAGCGTAAAAACTAAGAGGAAGAAAACAAACCGAACGGATTATTCGCGTTCATTCTCTGTCTATGGCACGGCTCAGTGCTCGACAGCTACTGAAGGCAACTGATGCCTGAATGCAAGCTTACGATTTCCAGCATTCAGTCGAAAAGCTTTTAGCCGGCACTGGAAGGCGCATTGCATGTTTTTGTTTATAATCAAGAACAGCATTGACAACAATAGGTGGGCCACCCCTCGTTGCCCCCTCGTTGTGCTGGCACATTGTCTAGAGCAGCCCTTGGTTAGTTCAAGGAAGCACACTTGTTGCTCTAACTTTATGCATGACCTTGTCACCTGTTGATTCAATGAATCAAATGGACACATTTGACAATGCGCCGACGCCAACAATTCGGCTGAAAAGCTTTTCGGCATTTGTTGGCGTCTTCCAATGGCGGCGAAACACTCGGAATTGTTTAAAAAGCCATCGTTGCCATTGTTTCGGCTTAGTTACGCGCGTATTGTCCTAGGCTACAGGTCCTTTAGAAGCACCAAGCCACAAATCACGAAACTTTATCTGCCGACGGTAAACTTCAACCTCGACGGCCAACAATGCAATTAGTTGATCAATTGTACAAATTTTACACAGATGACACACAAAAGTTGCTCAAACTTTAATCAAAAATCAAAACTTTTGCTCAGGGCTAATCCAATTTCAGGGCGCGTGTGTTTTAAAGAAGAAGAAAAAAGCAATAAAAAATTCCAAATTCGCTAAAAACTTTTGTCAAACTTTTAATCAATGATTTTAATTTCGAATTGCTTGTGAATTAAGAATTATTCGTTTCGTTAAAGTTGAAATGAAAAACTAATTTTTCATATTTTAGATTGAAGACAATTTGAAAATATAACTAAAATACTTTGAGATGTCTTCAATATAAAAACTAGTAAAGTTACGTTGGCGACTTTATATTCTACAAAAATTTTTGTTCTAAAAACTTATTAGTTCTTGGAAAATTGTTGTAGCGTTCAATAAATTGACTTTTAACATCTTTTTAATAGCTGACTACAACTACGAAATACAAATACTAAAGCTCCGTATTCTGTTCATTTTAAATTTGGTTTTAGTTGTTCGCAACACTGCAGTTGAAAACCTTTAAAGCAGAAGAAAAAATCAAGAAAAAGGTACTACGAGAAAGAATGTCAGACAGCGAGACGACCGCAGTATGAACGTCAATTCGTCTAATCCCTACGAAGTAAGCGCAACGACAGTGATGTCAAACACAAGCCAGGACATATCAGTGACAGCCGCAACAGGAGTACACAGCTATACGAGCAATAGGAGCCGGAGTACCAGCGGAGAATTGGAATACATATCCGCTGAGGATGAAGAAATGTATCGCATTGCAGTTATCGTCGGCGATTGTGTTCAAAGATATTATGTGCCAATCATTTGTTTCACGGGCAGCATCGGCAACATTCTGTCCGTCTTTGTCTTCTTTATGACCAAGCTGCGAAAGCTATCATCCAGTTTCTACCTGGCCGCATTGGCCATCAGCGATACTTGCTTTCTGTGCGGCCTGTTCGTGCAGTGGCTAAACTTCCTCAATGTGAGCATTTACAATGAGAACTACTTCTGTCAGTTCTTCACATTCATCAGTGGCCTGGCCAGCTTCTGTTCGGTGTGGTTTGTGGTCGCATTCACTGTGGAACGCTTCATAGCAGTCATGTATCCACTGAAACGACAAATCATGTGCACTGTTCGACGTGCCAAAATTGTGCTACTTGGTCTTACGTTGGCCGGCTGTGTGCATTGTGTGCCGTATATACTGATCGCCAAGCCCGTCTACAGTTCCAAACTGAATGATACCATTTGTGATTTGAACACGACTTATCAGGTAAGTCCTGCTATTTGAAGCGAACACATGTCGTATGTGCAACCAATGGCACCTCCTCGTCCATGTCATTCATCGTCCACATTCCCACATCAAACACGGCAACCTGCTCGCACAGTTACATACATATGTCTAATGCCAAAACTAGTGGCCTTTGGTTTGTTCTTTAATGGGTTGCCAATACCAACTGGCAGTGAATAACGGCACACACACACACACATAAAAGCATTGCAAGTGAGCAGCAGTACAAAGGACAGCAGGAATGACATTCTTTTGTGTATTCAGTCCGTTTTACAGACACATTCTTCGAATTTTTCACTTTGTGTGTTGTAACCATCATTCTATGGAAATTTTATGCGACTTGGAACAAGAAAAAAAGACGCCATTTCAATTGTGACCGATTTGACCTTAATTGAACGTTTAAATGCAAATATTTTAACTTTTCCACCCGTCAATATCAATTTACTTTTATCTATTTTCAAATTTTTTGGAACCCATATACCACCTACATGAATTATACATCTACAAGTTGGCCTCAGTCCTTGAAGCTGATCAAATGTAAATTTAAATGTATTTCATTTATTGAACCCTAGATGCCGGCTCTTGGTACACCCCCTTGAGTAAACAAAATGTTCGATACAGTATATATAAAAAACTTTAAGAGCTCGCTTCAGTAATGGATTAGCTGCTGTAAGGTACTTTTCACACGTTTCCACAACCCAAACATTTCTGCTCATTCATTTTAGAAAACCACAATCAATTCCCCTGTCTAGGAGCATTTTCAGTCCCAAGTGAAACTTAAACAAAAAAAAAAAACATTTTGCCAAAGACAGCTGTACAACGTGTTGAAGGTTTGTAAAACTTGTTGGCTTGGATAAAATATAATAATACCAAAAAAGGTTATTCAACTTTCAGAAATGGACAATCGTAAAGTTTGCTCTTAAATTACGCATTGATTAAGGACATTGCCCTCTAGGCCAATTAACAAATAAGAAACAGAAATTAGAGCCCATCAATTGTGTGCCTAAGTCTTAAGCTAAATGCGTAAAATTCGTGTTAGTCGCAATAAGCAAAGACAATACAAATACATATGTTGTGAATGTTGCCAATCAATCAAGCGCACAGTTTGTTGAGCCAACTGCTGAGTGAGTTAGGAGTAAATTGACAATTTATGTGGCAAACCAACAAATTACGAGTACAAATGTAGCACAGGACGTCTTCTAATGCCAAAGGAGAAGATAATTTCAAATCAATGCGTCGACGAATATGTAATGCTCTGCAGAAAGTCAGATAAACTAAGGGCAGACATAATATCATTTGGCAATCTACCTGCCACGACCACAAATTATTATTTGATCATTACTGATTAGATACTTGCCAATTACATAGCTCAGCCAACCGGAAAGTACAAATAATAAGCGACATTTAAAGCTCATCAAAGTGTAGTTAATTTGAGCTACTGAATTCTATTATTGAATTTTGTTTCTCCGTATAACTCATATCAGCATATACCTTCTCAGACAAAACTCATCTTCTGGGATGTCACAATCTCTTAAAATAAATAATTTTCTCAGAATGGAATAATAGGAAACCAGACATGGCTAAAAACTGCTCTTTCCTACCTTACTCCGAGAACATTGATTTTGGGTGTGACCTATTGTCCTCCACGCGCACCAAAACAGAAAGGTCCTGGTCTCGGTGGCCAATTTCCTTAGGCGTTTGATAAATCTCGAATTTCTGTTTGCAGTGCGTTTTAAGTTGACACCTTCATTTCTTGTAGATGGGCAGAAGGCCTTGAAATTCAATGCTAATTTCAAACAAGGCAAAAGCGACAAGACACATCGAATAACGGTCTCGTCTGTTTGCCAAATTAACCGTGACAATAACTGAAGCTTGAAGTTGCCCACAAAGAGACGCCTATAAATATGATAGAGTGTCAATTTGTACATTGTTCAAAGTACACTATGTACAATTGAAACATTCTCATCTAATCACCAAGAGTAAAAAAAAATGAAATTCAAGTAAAACCTAAACATTTGTGTGTGTTCGAGCGAACGTGACGTATGAGTGATGCGCCCATATTTACAGTATTTGCTGCATGGGAAGGGAATCCGCTTCTGGGGCGTCTAGCTTTGCCACAGTGTTGCACATTATTTTGGGTTGGTCGCTCGTCTGTCCCGTTCGTTAGCCTTACAGATCGATGGATCTATTGACATAACAACAATAAGCAATGTTGAAAAGCAGATACATTTGTGGCTGGGCAGCCATTAATGCAAAAAGTAAGCAATTTTATTATTTCCTTATTGGTTTTTTGCTGCTTTGACAAGCCTGTTTAAAGTAGCTGTTAACGCTAATCTATAAATGGTCCACACAATTAGCCTAAGTGCATGGTCCACAGTCGTACATACAAACAAATTGAATTATGCGTATATTTAGATGCTAATTTGCGAAGCAAAGGCAGTGAGTGAACAAGAAACGGCGTCAAAATATATATGTATTTGTGCATTCAAGATTTTTGGTTAACATTAGTTGGCATCTACTTCACAAACATTTTTTTTCGTATTTTCCTGAAATGTCTATAGACCAAAGTTGCTATTAAAGTAGGTATTCATTTATTAATTGAAACTACATCCTATGGGGTCTCATATATATTAGAATTAGATTGTACATACATATGGTCATTGTATACAGCACAGAGTACTTAAATCAGTCTTTAAAATCGGCCAGCTAACCTTAAAAAAAAAAATACCACATAAGGTCACAGCTGATTATCAGTTTAAGCCCATTACATAGCATTTCAGAGACTGTCTCCAAAGGCGTCTAGTGTCGGCAAGCACAGCTGCAGCAGCAGCTGGAAAAATAATTTAATTGACTGTCATCTGTATGTGGATGCATTCAAGCGGCTGCAGATATAAATTGAGACAGAGAGAAGTGAAGGCTGCTCTGCGAAAATGGTTAAACACAAGGTTCACTGAACGCTGCTATCGGATACGAGTTGCATTATGGACATCATAAACGACTTGAGTATAAGCTACTCAATTCACTTTGTCCAGTATGTAGTTCACAAATGTGTCTTAATTAGAATTCAACGTCTTCCGCTAGGCTAAGTTCTGCAAACTAAATCCACCACAAATTTGCTCATGAGAATTTCACTAATATTAAGTTGCTAAGCAGCAGTGCCCAGCAACAGCCACAACAAGAGAAAGCTAGAGTTCAACATAAATTGATAAGCCAATTACACTCTGATAATCCCGACAAAAGTAAACTGAATATTAACACATCAAAATGAAATTACAATTTCAGATTTAATTATATTTGTTTTATAGTTGAACGTTTTCAAGCCGAATCTAGCACTGCAAACCAATTGAAAATGCTCCCGTTAAAGTGAATTACTTTCCATCAGCCACTCGTACCGTTGCCCACACTTGATACACTTTGATTAAAAATAATAATTAAAATGAAATGGTTTACAGTTCGAACATTTCAGCATATACATGATTGGATTTATTTCACAATTTAATCAGCATCTAGGCTGCGAAACAATACGGAGATTGGCCGAAAGTTGTTCATTTATATAAATTCTTTTATTTGGTTGTGGATACGCAGCACTGATTATTATTCTTTCAAAGTTCAATTAACTATTTTAGTCATTCATTCTGCCATTTACGTAGCTTTCTGCCAATTTATGTAATTTGTAGTTTGTTTTTTGAAATCACACCGAAATGCGTTGCTTTCAACCAAAAAATTCCCAAGCCTGCGAGCAAATACCGGAAATTGGCAGCATACAACGTTAAAAGTGAAAATCAAGCGCCAAATTTCCAACATATGCGTTAAGAGGAAAAAAGTACATTAGCAAGGGATTTAAGGTTATTCAAATTAGCATTCTGTTGGAATGAACAACTCTCTAAAATAGCTGGAAAGCCGAAACTTTTGAATAGCAATTGATGAACAGCTCTCAACTTTGTCTGTGCAATTTATTGAATATTTTCAAAGATTTCGTGACACACCAAGAAACGAAGCGCAAAACTCGCTACTAATTTTAGTTATTCAGTTATGAAGCTGCCAGCTTTGAAAAGCAAACAGTAATTCAATTTAACAGCAGTTTTTCCCAAAGTGAATTACGCATACGACATGTTGTCAGATCTGAATTCGAACCTAATTCGATTAAGGATGTGAGTGCCTTTTTTTTTATTGCAGGAGCAACTTGCCTTGTTCAACTATTGGGACTCGATTGTCGTCTATGCGGTGCCCTTTACAACCATTACCGTTCTGAACACCTGCACGGCCTATACTGTTTGGAAATTCGCCACCGTTCGACGCACTCTAACAATGCATAAGATGTGAGTAAAAAATATTCTACAATGGTAATAAAATAATGTGTGGCATCGTCTACATACCCCAATCTTTTGCCCCTAATTTTGTTTGTTTGCTTTATTCAAGCAGGAAACCTCCGTTGACCAATACGTCATCGAATAGCTTATCTGGCACATATCGCATTTCATCATCCCTGAGGCGTCAAAAGTCAACGGGCTCACACCCGAGCGGACAGCACAGTGTCTCCCGGCCAACGGAGCAAATGCAGCAAAAGCAACGCAATGAATCCAGGTCGCAGCACAATTGCGAGATTGCACCGAACCCAGGTGAGACACTTGTGACAGAAAGATTTACCCAATTGACTCGACTTTGTATGCTGCCGACTGCTAAAACTAAAACTTAATGTCAGCCACAAACCCATAACCAGCAGCAACTTTGTTGACAACTATCCTTATGCTATTTTCTGCCAACCTTGGCTACGATTAGCAACAGTGTTCAACATATGAGTACGTGCTAAGCAGCTTGTAAAATGGAAACTACTTAAGAGTTTTTAACATGGCAATCCGAAACTTTTCGCCCTGTTTAATTAGCTTAATTGCAAAGCTTTGCGAAATGCCATTATCCGATTTATTCACACTCATCAACACATTTGTATTGCAGCACGTCGCAGCGTTCAGAACTCATCGCAACTGAAGGTCACCAAAATGTTGCTCATTATCTCAACAGTTTTTGTCTGCCTAAATTTACCCACCTGCTTGCTACGAATCGAAACCTATTGGGAGGTGAGTTCATTAAAGATATATGTATCTGATTGATACTTCAAACTTGACACAATCGAAACACAAACAGCTTACGTGCGCTTCTAAATTTAAGTACTTTCTTAAACTAGAGATTAAGATATGTTTGCAAAGATATTGTCTTAATAAAAGTTTAATGAAAGCACTAAAGATACCAGACGACCCATTCAGCTATATGCATTATCCATTTGCCAAACAAAAGCACACTCAAAATCAAACGCCGCGTGGGCTGTGCTTCAAATTGTGTTAAATTTGTATTACATTTATATGATCTCTCAGAATGATTGCTGAACACGTTCAGCATGTTACATTGTTGTCAAGCTTAATTAAAGATGACAAATAGGACGTAGCAGCTGGCCACCTCGGAAGCAACCAACTTTGGCTTAACCAATGAGCAGTGCCAACAGCTGCTGTCGGAATAATACAGCTCACACAGCAAATAAGTTTGAGAGAATATTTTAGCTAGAACCACTAAGCTGACAATGTATTGTCTGCTTAGTGCTAAAACGCAATACAACCACAATACAGACCCATGAATGTGCTCATAATTATTAGTTGACTATAGGCCAGATAAAAGAAATAACTTGATTAAAGTTTAGTTGACATGGAACGACAAACAGCATCGCATGTTTAATCTCAGAAGTCAAACAACATTTAGGATCAAAGGTAATAGACAGACATACAAATAACCAGAATATCGAGCAAGTATTTGTTAGCTGCTAATGTTTATAAAATATATATTTATCATATATTAAACCAGGCTAGCAGCACATCCTGACTAGAGACAAAAAAAAAGGGCTCCATCGTTAACTTGTTACTTTAACAAATTTTTCACATTTAACATATAATTTATAAATTGAGTTTCAGTCGAAATAAGTCAGTACAGAAAATCGCTCGGAGAGCTAATCCCAAACATGTGCCTTTTATACCAGCGAAGCGGGTTGCCAGTAATAACTTGGGCCATTTGTGGTAAGACCTTAATATGTTCATGCGCTTGGGTGCTCCTTATACATATATGTAATATGTAATTAAGCAATAATTAGACTGCGTACTTTTTAGATCGTTGAAAAAAAAGGGGCAAACAAATACATAAATATGTAAAGACTGCACTGCCGCAACAAATTATTTACCCAAATCTCATTTTAAAGAGTTGGCACATTTTTTAACACATATGTTCAGGACTGACACACTTAAATGGAGTAAAATAAGGTTTTTGATCGGTAATTGGAAATAGCTTTTGGCTAACACAGTTTTTAGTGCTGTCTGGTCATAAGTCAATCTGAAATTCACATGTCTAAACTACGAGATTGTAAAAAAAAATATGCTCATGTGCAGCATAAAAAAAATGGGTTGGGTTTTACACGTAGATTGGAAAACATGTCGAAATATTCGGCTAAATTGTGGCCATTTCATTTATTTGCCATTCAGAGATCAAACAATCAACGTGGTTCGAATAAATGTCATTTGGTTGGACAGAATTGAATACGGCAAAAAGGCAATTGAACATAATCATCTTACGTTTAGCCAACAGGCAGGAAATGTCGAAAAGGCTGAAAAAGTTGTATAAGGTACATTTAGGCCTGGCTTTCAATAAACAGCAATTGCATAAGTGGAACCTCTCAATAGTAATTAATTTCTGCGAAATGTACATCAAAGGACAAATTGTTGCATATTGTACATGCTTATAACAACTATAAATAGAGTGCACAGTCAAAAGAGATATTTATGTAAATTATTTATTCCTCCCATTTTGAACAGACACAAACATCGAAAACGCACAATACGACAGTTGTTTTGCAATACATTTTTAATGCGTTCTTCATAACAAATTTCGGCATAAATTTTGTGCTTTATTGCGTCAGCGGACAAAATTTTCGGTGAGTATTGAAAACGTTTGCAAGTGTAAGTACTTGAATACACACATGTGTCTACCATAAATCATAAATCGTCGAGTATTTCAGACATTTCCAAATAAATAAACATAAGAACTTAAATACACACACATATACATAAATCAACATTGAAATTTTGTTTTGCCCTTCTTTTACAGCAAAGCAGTGCTCAGCATGTTCCGACGCGTCTCATCCGCTCAACGGGAAGGAAACACTCAAGTGACAGGTAAGAAAACACGCAAACACTTAAGGAATGTCCTCATCCCTACCGTCAGAATAAATAAAAAGAAATTAAAATTTTACGGCGGATTAGAACAGCAGAATTTTGGACAGGTGAAACAGCTCCAATACAAAATACCCATCGCAATGTGATTGAGTGTCATATGGTGTCGTTTACATAATATATTCACGCCTAAAACTTTTAGCTTAAGCAAAAAAAATAAACACGACGCAGAAACTTGAGGCAACTCGTAAAGGACGAGAGTAATCGATTTGCAATGAAATTTGCTAACGAATAGAGCTGGAAAAGTTGTAAGCGAAAGAATTCAAGATCATTATGCTTTAGACCATGTTAAGACATATGAAATTCGCAGTAAAAGTAAAGTTCAATTAAATGTTAAAAGAGCAGCAACAGAACAAATATGCATGTCAGTCATGCGACAAAGGTTAAAAGGATCAAAACAGTCTAAATGGTTTTGTGTACTGCATACAAACATTGACAAGGTGCTTGAGAAGTCGCGCGGCAACAAATGAAAATCAACGTTGCCACTGCCGTAGCCAAGGCAAATATTAAAAAAAAAAATAAAAATGTGCTCCTCTTCACTCTTGACACTTTAATATATTCATTCTTTAATTTTTGCCCAGTGTAAATATGCAGCAATAATGCTTACTACTGTGCAACTGCGCTTGTCAACAACCCTAGTGAATTGTTGACATCATGCACTGGAGGACAACTGCAATTACTGTGCAAGTTTTGATTGAGTTGTGCACAACAGACAATAGAATTTCTGAAACTTTTGAACATTATTTACATTACACAGGTGGTGGGTGTGAAATCAGCATAGTTGAATTATTTACTACAATTTCAAGCAGGACCAAGGTAATGGGTTTAGCACAAGGTGTTTCTTGGTTAATGTTGAGCCGTCAAATTTCATTAAATGCCAAGTCAAAATAGTTGATGAACACTGCTTTTAATTAATGCACTAACATTTTTGGTTTCCATACGACTACTTTAACTTTGTGTTGAACTTTGAACTCTGAACTCATTAGCTTTCAGATACATGTGCTGAGCTACAAGTAAGCTATCGAATTGAATAACTTTTTCCCATTGATTGAATAATTACACCAGTTGCATTTAATTTGCAATAATTTAATTCAGACAGCGTTGCTAGCATTCATCACATTTGCCGTAGCATTTTAATTTCCTCAAAAGAGTTTGGCGGCTGGCCACACAATGAGCTTTTGCTGAGCAAAGTTTGAATCATTAATCATGGATTCGTTTGGCTACAGCAATATCCGCTGTAAATCCACACGCACACACACACACACACACATACATTGTTCGTTACATTTTCTGTTGCTAATACGGCATGTCAAACGTGAGCTGAATGCAATGTATGTTCCTCTCCCTCAGGGCCTGCTTATTATTGTTATTGTCTATTCGCCCCATTGAGTATTGCCAACGCCTCGGGAGCACTCAGCCAACACACGACCTACCGACACTATGCTGCCTGCCAAGTCAATCAGTGCAACGCCCTTAAGGCTTGATCTCCTCTTATCCATTAAAGCTGACAACAGCCGTGCACATATATGACTTATCCAATATATATATATATATATATTTATATAGCTCTGCCTATAAATTAAGCCCAGAACGCACGTGGGTGTGGCACTTATGTTTCACATTTCACTTAGCTCGTGGATAATAATATCTATGACACTTGGTTTTTTATTTAATGGCCTACAATTGAAAGGTCGCCTTTGTTGTTTTGACCATATAATTTACTTAACAATTCACACAGAACCGGACAATGAGCCAGCGCATCAGGCACAATCAAAAGGAATCGTAGTCATTAATCTCTTACACAAACTCGGCATAAAAATAGAAAGGTTGCCAAAAAAAAAGAAAAAAAGGGTAAAAACTAGGAAGTGAAGCGCAAATTTGAGCTTTCCATCACCTTCAGACGTGAAAATCACAGATACTTTATAATTGACTTTAACATAAATTAATTAAATTCCGTGAACAAAATGCTTCAGGATGGCTTTCGTTCTTTGCTGGTGACAATTTTCAGTCGAGTCCAGTTTTTGTTTTTGACATTAACAGCACGAGCGCAAAATTGTTTGCATAAGATATTTCATTTGCATACAACAAATAAAGTTATATAAAAATATTTATGATAAGTGTATGTGCTTGTATAAGAGTATCTGTATAACTTCAAACAATAACACACCCAGGCTAAAAACTTGTTTATCAAGTTTCAGTCAATATGAGTGTACAAGTATAGGTGTAGGTGTTGGTTGTGTGTGTGTGTGTGTGTGTTGTCTAGCTGACGTGTGACGTGATTGATTGCCTCAGATTGGCTAAAAAATACAATATGCCCATATAAAACTCTGGCAGCCGACATCCTTTAAAATATGGCGCCGGTTGACAGTCAATCAAATATTTTCAAATTAGTCGAAAACTGGTGGCATTTATTACAAATTTCAATAAAAAAAAAAGTAATAAGAGTAATTTCGTTATTAAAAATAAACAAAAAAAAAAAAGAACTTAATTAAAATGTTAGACAATAGTTTGACGTCACCAAAATTGCTTTTGGACATGTTGCAAAAATATGACTAATTGGAAACTATGGTTGACTACTTCAGCTAGTAGTTTACAGCCACACCCACTAGTTTATATGTATTTTTTCAAGGTAAGTGGCTTAATTAAGGCAACTCCCAAGTGTATGCTACATTGTATGTGACATTGCGGTGGACCACAACTTGAACGTAAAATCTCTATTAAAGCTCAACATTGACTCCAATTTATGCTCCGGCATCTGCGCTGTGCAGATAAAACTAAATCCCTCGTTAGGGTTACCTCAACGAGCACATAAAATGCAGAAAATTGTGGCCTGTCGTTCAGCTAAGGCAAACACAAATCTGAATTTAAATCACAGCCATCAAAAACCGGTAACAAGGCAAACGGAATGGTCATAAATAAAAACAAAGAGCGTTCTACACTCGAAATCAAATTGAAATTGAAATAAAAATAAATAAATAAAGTAAATCGAGTTGCAGCATTAAAGCATCGTTTATCGAGCATATATATTGAGAAGCGCTTTAAGTAATTGAATATCAGCAAAGTAAATTAAATTTACACAATTTCGCTGTTTAATAGGATAAGGTGGGTCTTGAATTTATTACATTTTCAACCACTTTACCCTTCTCCTAAGAACGGTTAAAATTAGTCAAAGGGCGATTAATTATCCTGGCACAAAGTGTTTTTCTCACTTTGACACATACGTTGGTTTTTTTTTGCTCTGTTTTGTTTCTTTGACAGTTTCGGAGTACTGCCGCAACACAGGAACCTCAACCAGAAGACGCATGATGACGCAGCATTGCTGGAATGAGATGCACGAGCTGCATCCACTTAAATAAATAGCTTTGAGATAATTTATTACCATTAGAGAGATTCATGTTGTAATTGTAAACACAAACAAACAAAATATTTCCAAA
The DNA here is from genome assembly GCA_035042225.1 of Drosophila incognita. NCBI lineage: Eukaryota > Metazoa > Arthropoda > Insecta > Diptera > Drosophilidae > Drosophila > Drosophila incognita. The sequence goes on from JAWNLQ010000191.1 coordinate 49,671, forward strand.
AACAAAAGCCATAAAGAAAACTGTTTGTGATGTTGCTAAGGTTTAACACAAAAAAAAGGACGAGGAAAATATCGCAGCGATTTAAAAAACAAATAAATAATTAAGAAAAAAAGGTAAATGTCTGCAATAGATACACGAAAAACATAAGGTATATGTTTAGACGAAAATGTCACATACTGTTTTCGTCAACATCACCACTCCGCAGAGCACTTTATAATTCAATTTGTCTGCTTTTCATGTTCACATATGTGTGTAAATTGAATTTATAATGTTTAAGCTTTGTTGTTGTAATTGACGAAAAATTACCATTAATTAATGTTATACACAAACGAGAAATGTTAATGAAAACATTCAAATGATAAGTGTTAACCAAATATGTAATAAATATTCGTTATATTCACAACGACGACAACATAATTAGTTACATCAGTTGTTGGTCTCTTGTACATTTGCAGACACGCCACAAACCACACGCAAATATCAATTAAATTGAATTATCTAATGAGCAGCAACTGTTTTAATTACGTAATTGAATTGGGGCAAAATCTGACCGCCAGCAGGACACCAGCAGGACACCAGCAAGCACAGTTAAGAGGTTTTCATTGACCACGTTTTGCAAGCAGCATTATTTTATGGTAGTGAAAAGTACTTTGGCCCCGAGGCCAGTTTGCCATAACAATAACAAAGGTTAAGCTGCTTAGTGTACTTAAAAATAAGGTGAGTGCCAACTTCAAAGTCCCACCTTGTGGGACTTATATACTTATACCTTATACTTATGCCTGTAGATTATGGCCATAAATAGGGATGCACGAGCATGTTTACAAATTACTGCTAATTACCGTGGCTAATGCGAAACCAATAAATAAATACGAACTAAAGCAATATAAGTATAGATACAAGTATGTGAAAATCGATTTGATCTACTTAACATTTAACCAGTGCGAGTGTTGGCCAACATTTTTGCGAGAATAGCAACAAACAAGACCCAAAAGTATCCTGCACAGGCTATGGAGGCAAGCGTTGAATGAAAATTTCCACAAGGCAACTTTTACAAGTATTATAAGAAAATTAAGTAGTATTAAGAAACTTGGCAACAATTAGACCATTGAAGAAATTTTCAACCTTTTAAAGTCAAGAATCTGCAGCAAAATGAAGTTTGAGCGCAACTTTGAAAACATTTAATTCTTCAAACTTGTATTTAGTTTCTTTCGCGTTTCTGTGCAGCATGAGTCTGCCTTAAATAAATGCTGTTTCCAATTACTGAAAAGCTTTTTGATTTATGCCCATTGTGAGTTTATTAAAGTTGGTTAGTTGCAGCATAGAACTGGTTAATTATGGGGATTAGAGCTCATACCTTTCTCGTTGTCGCTGTGGAGTGTGCCCACGACGCTTCCAAAGAAACGCTTGTCCAGTATTTGCAGCAGCTGCAGTGCTGTGGCATGCACCTCCACCCGCGGGCAGCCAGTCATGAGTAGCGTTACAGTTATGACAGATGTGTAATGGTCGCAAGGATACTCCCTAAGGAAAAAGAAAATAAATACAAAAGATGTTAGGTTAATTATAAGATGAAAGTTTAAAAGAGCTACGGAAATAAGCTAATTAAACCAAGCTATTTAAGGCAGCTTGCTTTAAAGCGTTACCAAATTGAAATCGCCGTCAAATTAACGGGAAACTGTTTGGCAATTAAGGTTAAAACGCTACCGCTGTCATCGGCTCGGCTCTACCATCAAAGAGCCAAACTGCCATTACAAGTCATGCCCGAATAAATCCCCTTCGCGATTTACATGCCAATCGATTCTCAATTTACACACAAAATACCAACTCAGAGGATTACGCAATGCTCTTTAAATTTCTCATATGTACGCAGCTTATAAATACACTTAAATAAAAAAAAACTGGAGCAAATATATGTTCCATTTCAGAAAAAAAATTACATTTTGTTAGAATAGCAACTTGTAATTTCAACACCAATTTGTTATGTTTTTAAATCCTTATAGTAGTCCAAGCGGAAGCCGCATGGTCAAATGCGCATTTTCTGTCAGTTTTCTTTTGATACAAATGTTTTTGTATCTGAGTGCTGAGTGATTATTTTCATATGCTTTGATGGCGCGTATGCCAGTGTGTGGTTGTTGGATGTGTGGTTCTTTACATTTTTGTTATGGTGTTCAGCTTCTTCAAAGGACATGCAAAATATGGTTTTGACAAGTTGTTATTCACCTAATTGGAAAGTATTAAAAATTAATACGGATTTGCCAAGTTGTTATTCAGCTAATTGCAAATTATTTTTGCTGTTCTTTTTATAGCAACCGACTAGAGACTTTAAGGTGGTTGCGATTGGTATGGTGACAAAGGGTGACATTGCCACAACCCACTCTTCCAGGCCTGTGTAATGTCAAATTACCCACATGCGCCAGCAATTAAGCAATCAATCAAAGTTCAGTTTTTGGGTTTCTAGAAGCGTGTGTGTGTGTGTGTGTGTGAGTGTGTGTTCTTTTGTGTGTTTAGGTTTAGTATGGTCTTCAAACAAAGTGTGATAAAGTGAAAGCCGCAAAGCGTTACACCGATTTAAGCTTGGCCGAAAAAACTTCGACTATGAAAGCCCCGTGGAAAAGCTGTAGTAAATCAAAGTTAACCATGGCAGCAGCAACAAATTGCAGCGAAGCATAACATTTAATTTATTTATATAAGGCAGCAGCACGGAAAAAACACAGCGCAAAATGTAAATCATACAAAAAAAAAACAAGGAAAAAAGCGCACGCAAAAGATAGCATACCCTTGCAGATCGAACGCAGATTGCCGAAACATAAACTTTACTAAAAATTTAAAAAGTTCACCGATTGTTCATACAGGTGCTTTTTAATATATTATTCCGATCTGGATGTTTATTTCCGAAATTGTTAAGCGCAGAATAGCGAGCTGATAAGTTACTAGACTAGTTTGCACACAGACAGACACACAGAAATGGCTATATTGACTCAGCTAGTAATGCTGATCAAGAATATACATAACTTATGGAGACGAATTTATAATACCCTCTACAAAAGAACAAAAGTTTAACAGATTTCAGCTGCGTGCTGCAAATAGCTCGTGTCCCAAGCAATAAAAATCACACACGCAAGCCGCAAAAACATACAAAATGAATAACAAAAATTGCCCAAAGCATCTCAGGGATTGAGAATTTCTAAAATTCAGTTTTCATTTTCTTTGAATATTAGATATGCTGCTAAAATTAAATTCCAGTGATGGCTCTATTATAGGCTTCTCGTTAGTTATGTTTAAAATTCTTGACAAGTCCTATAAATATTTGATGTTCACATATTTGCTGGAAATGGATATGACTTTTATAAATAGATTGCAGCTTGCGGCATGTGGCAGGCATCAAAAAACTTATGATAATAATTAAAATTTTAAAGATGAAAAACAAGCTATTTTTAAACGCTACATAATCGGATTTGGTAAAAAGTCATAAAAAAATAATTAATAATAATATAATGCAAATTCTACAAAGAGAAACAAAATCACACAGAATTAATAATAAAAAAAAATTAAAAAAAAAAAACAGAATGTTAAAAAATGTTGCACAGTGTCGGTTCTTTCGTCGCCTGGTTGCAATGCATTAAAATACGCGGCACCCCTTCAGCGAACACCATTGGTAGATAGATACGTCTTTCATGCAATAAATGTCAAATATGCTGTTCGTGGTTGAAGGTTGTAAGCTTAAAGCGGACAGGGGAGGCGCCACTTGAGCGCCATTAAGCGCATTCGCGCACCCACACGAAGTGCATGCAGACACAGGACACATGGGTAATGAGGTTTTTTGTAAATGGAGCACGCTCACAGAAGGATGTAGGGGATTGAGGAAGAATTTAATGCGCTAACATATTAAGCTGGCGATTGATTCACTTACTTGGCACTGAAGATTGAGGCCAGCGCCAGGAAACAAGCATCTGCCTCACGTGGCGTTGAGGTATAGCAACGATCGATAACCCATTCGAGAAGTTGTCCCATATCTGGATTCGATTCCAGCAGCAGCACAACCGTATCGCGAGCCAACTGATAAATCTGCACATAAAATTGAATATGAATAAAATATGAGTATAATATGCATATATTTGAAACATTGTAGTCAGCGATAAGTTACCTTCTCATCCTTGGAGGTGAGCAGCAAATCCAGCCATTTGTATATAATGCCATCGTCTTGTAGATGTGGCGTATAAAAGATGTGACCGCAGCAGAGCAAAGCGGACATGGCCTGCATGATGGAAACGAGAAAAGAAGGACTTTAGAATACATTAAGGATGCGTGGGAACACGGGCTGTCACTTGCCTGTAATGCGCTAAATTGCAGTTTTTCCTCTTCCAGAGTTTGGCCAATCTGTGAGCTAATGCTAAGCGGCTTGGAAAAGCTGCCACACCAAGTCGCAAATAAATTGAATAAATTACGCTTCAAATCGCGCGACAACAAAGTCGCACAGGACTCCACTGTAAGCGGAAATGAGATATGAATATAATTAAAATATATGTAAGATAAGCAACTTACATGAAAAGTTTTTAATCATTTTGCGTATGAAATTGCAAAAGTGTGCCTTGACCTCGCGTATGCTGAGATTATCCTTGTCCGTTTCGGCCATTAGATATGCCATGGCGCCTTCGATATATTCCACAAATGTGGGATGAAGCGACATCGTATCGCGCTCCAGCACACAGGTGCTGCAACAGGAATTTCTAAGGTAAGCGGCTGCAGTTAGATTTGAGACTTAGGCTAACGCTTACCTAACACCAAAAGTGCCATTCTCCGCAATTTTCTCCAACACACGCACCACCTGTAGACGCAGTGCATCACGTCGTCGTCGTCGCCGCATATTCTCCTGTTTGCGATCAACGGCCTCGCGTATATACACCACAAGCTCCTCCATAAGATCTCTGTCGCAAAGGAGGCAAAACGAAAGTGTTAAAAGTTTAAAGACGATTATTAGAAATACTAAAAAAAAACTTTACGCTTACTTGAGCGCATCATGATTTATCATGCCCAACGCATTGACAGCCGCATCCCGTACATCAATGGCCTCACAGCGTAGCAGGGGCACCACCAGTTTGTAGAGGGCCTGTGGTGAGGCGCTGCCCATCGCTGATTTGTCGCTGCGATCCGCGTTTAGGGAGTCTGGTGACGAGCTATAAAATAAAAGTTACGGTCGCACATTTTAGTGTCGTTACGCTGTGAGTCAAAGTCCTGTAACTCCTGAGTACTGGCCTTGAAATTGTGGTTAACAGACACTGGCAGAGGATAAGTTCACTCCACTGAAACACTCACAATTCTATTAATATGTATACAAAAGCCTATGCCCACCTTCAAGCCAAACAATTTCATTCAAATTAACATTATAAATATTAAAAGCGCACAGCACTGGTCGCTGGTCAAATACATTATTTGCAGGAGTACCACAACAAATATTGCGGATAATAATATACATATATATGCTTCTTTTTTTTAGGCAAGCAAGCATTACAAGCGGCTATAGCAATGTGGGCGGTCACGCCTCAACGCCCAACAACCAAAATAAATAAACTTCGCGTGTAATGACTTTTCAGTGTTTTTTGGGGCACAGCAAAAATGACAACAAGCTGCTGTACAGACACACGCAGAGCAAACAGACAAATACAGAAATGCCTAAAAGTTTGGAATAATTAAGAACTTAAAACAGGACAAAAAAAATTGGGAACAGATGTAAACACATTTTTCAGGCACTATAAGCAGCAAATGCAAAATGTTCTTGCAATTTACAATCTACGTAAAGCATTCAAAAGCAATTCATTTAGCTAATTACAAAAGTTCCGATAATTAAATTGACTAAGCAACAAAATACAAAAAAGTGTTGCTTACCATCATTTAATCAGAGAAGATAAATGAAAGGGCTAAAAATAGTTGGAAATATTTACATAAACTACAATCACTAATGCAATAGATTCCATGCCAAAAATTACACATAGATACACACACGCATACACATGGCACGCACACAGCTATAACAAAAAAAATAAAGAACCCCATAAAAAGTAATCGGAGTACAATTATTTGGATTAATTATACGCCTCAATGTGTGCACTTAATTGGTTGGATTTTTGGTTTTTGATTTAGCTTTACCCAAGTCGTTTCTGGCGCGCCTCTTTGCGTCCGTAGGAGAGCGGCAGCGTAAAACGAGTCACAATTCCCTCGGGCCCAAATACATTTGACGGTATATTGTCCAAGGAATCGGATAGCGAACGTGAGTCCGATTGATCTTGTAAACTATAAATTACAATCCATATATATATATATATATATATATTTATAGGTAATACATATGGTTAAATCAGTTGAACTTGACGATATGTTAACTACGAATATGACGTTTATGACTTCATTCCAACTTTGGACCACTTTTCACATGTTAACCGAATGTTTAACTGATTTGTATGCAAGTATGTGTGTGTGTGTGTGTAGGAGCAGGCGGCATGGTTGGGGCGGTGTGGTGGGTGTTTGTGGATTACATTGACATTTTCCCGTCTGCCGTTAACTGTTGACATTGATGTGATAGAGACACAAAAAAATACCGAATATATCATTTGGAACGATTGTGTTTGTGGACGGTGACGATGCTAAATTCAAAACTGGATGTAAAAAGGTCAATTTAAGCATTGCATTGAACAAATACAGGCATTTTCACATATTTGCAATCGTAAGCCAATGCAAACAGAAGTATGATGACAAAACTGCAAATGCACTAACAAATTTAAATGCGAACGCATGAAAAATATGTGTTCCCATGTTTAAGTATGTACAATAATTTGAAATAACATTTATTAGATTCATTACTTCAACCCATTTCCCTGGTTTCATCAATGCGTCTACCTTATTTGCATATTTACAGGACTAAATCATCAAATATCGAAAAGCAAATCCGACTCCTGCCGCATTAATTTGAAATTTGCATATCAAACAAAGCAACGATTTTCATATCTGTCGATTATACAAACACACACACACACAGCTAACACAACATACGTGATAGTGTGTGTGAATGTATTCAGTCATTTGATTGTTTGTTTTGGCTGCATCACAATTATAACACAATTTATGCAAATTCACTGGAATGGTTTGATGTGTGAAATGCAAATGGCGCGTTAAATGACAAAATGCATAAAACATCAATAAAAAAAGTTATATACAAAACATGAAATATTGAACATGACAATTGATACATTTTATGTGCATTGTTTAAATAGTGAACTTTGATTGAGATAAATAAAGGTTCGGTTAAAAAAAGAATTTCATTTAAATTCAAAAGATATTTCGATGAGTTTATTTATTTAACTATTAAGTGTGTGTGTGTGTGGGTGTGTGTGTGGGTGTGTGTGTGGGTGTGTGTGTGGGTGTGTGTGTGGGTGTGTGTGTGGGTGTGTGTGTGGGTGTGTGTGTGGGTGTGTGTGTGGGTGTGTGTGTGGGTGTGTGTGTGTGTCCAGATGGACGTGTGCATATGCAGGCTGCTTTGATTTAATGTGACAAACAGACAATTCGGTAGATACAAAACTAAGACGAAATGCCAATAACATTCAAATGGATTTGCACACAACACTAGTATAAAGTTGTGTGTGGGTAGAGGGGGTAGAGACACGTGCACGAAAAATGCAATCGAAAGCAATATGTTAATCAAATAAACAAAATAAACAAAAATAAATAAAATGGTTTTGGTACGGGGAATCATACAATTGTCGATTTTGTCGAGATGTGCTGGCTGAGGAATGTGGCATCAATGTGAATGTTGCTTCGCTAAACTTACCTCAAGCTCAAATCGGGCGAGGCACAACGCACAGCCACACTGGGTATTTGTGGCACCAGGCGCATGGCGCATGCCACCTGATTGCGCCACAAACGCATATACGAATATTTTTGGCTTTCCGTGGGCATTTTCTTAGTCGGCGCCGAGCCGCGCAGCAATGAGGCGCGATTATCGCTGACGGGGCTGCAATTGAAACGAAAAACACATTCATCAACTGCTCAAGCAATTATTCGAATAACTAAACTCGACACTTACGTGGGATCTATGACACTGTAGAGCGCATTGAGGCGCGCATAGCAAATGGGCCAAGCCTGCGCCACCGCCGATGGGCATTGCTGCAACACGCGCTGACGCTCCAATAGGCCAAACAGGCAGCTAGCCCAGGGATCAAATGGCGGCTGTGCACAACTGGCAGCTGATGCGGCTGCTGCAGCCGCAGCTGCTGCTGAACTGGACTGCGATAGATTCAGCGTCAAAGTGGACGACTTGGAGTTGTCTAAAACCAAAAATGTATTATGACTCTGCAGCTCAAACAGTTTTGCGTAGCAGTTGCTTACCATCTGAGAGACTGGCCAGCCAGACGCCACTGCTGCGCTCCGCAATCCACTGCAGATCAATGCAATTGGCATTTAATATGGCCGTCTTTTCCGCTTGGGGCAGCAAGGGCAGACATTTCTCAACAATCTGCGGACAACAGCGATCCATAACGTCGATGAGCGGTGGCTCAGTTTCCGGTATGCCCAGAGCACGCATTAGATTCTTCACCTCCTTGAGTATCATGGCCGCCAGTTTACGCAAATAGGGGCGATAGTTGCAGAGCAGCACCAATGCAAAACCCTCGACAAAGTGCAGCGTGGTGACCAAGGGAATCTCATTCTTTTTGTTCACATCGTTGGCCACCATATTGAGCACGGTGTGCTGTGTAATGCTGGACATGCCGCTCGACGTGGTTATGCTGGATGCAGCGCTGCTGGCGGTGTTCAGATGCTGCTGCTTCGACAATTGGCTGCTCGTCGTCCCATCTTTGCCGGCGACGGGTGGTGTGGCAACGGTCGCCACTGGCACAGTTGCCTGTGCAACAGCTGCACCAATTGTTGGCACTGTGCCGCCAACTTTGGCCTGGGCCTGAGCATTAAGGCCAGCGCCAGTGGCACTGGGTACACCCGTGTTGTTGCCGGTGGCTGCAGCGCCATTGACATAAATCGCGCCGCGCCAAATGTTTAGGAAAACAAACAAGATGCGCGTGCAGTTCTCCAACAATTGCGGATAGGTGTCGGTGACATCGCGCACCAGAAACTGTGTGTAACCGTGCACGACATCCTGACGCCAATCCGGAAAGTCTATGACCAGCGTCTGCAGCGATTGATGCGTTAGTATGCGCAGCTCCTCGTCCATATGCACTGTCAGCCGGGATAGCAAATCGACTAGCTCCTGAGCGGTCATCGTATCCGGTATCAATCTGGGCACAGCTGCCACACACGTGCGAAAGAGGTCAATGCGCGGCTTTCGCTCACCGGAGAGCATCTCGTCGGGCTCCTTATTCTGATTCTGGGTATTTGTCATCATCAAAGGGCGACCGCAGTGCACGTCCAGAGCACGCAATATATCCACAAAGACGCGACGCACGTGCGGAAAGTATGTGGACATCCCAATGCTACGTGCCGTATCATCCGTGAGCATCTTGTTAATGTAGGTCTTCTTCACCCGCAACGTATTGCCCGATGGCAGAATGGTCACGGAGCGCGGCATTGTCGGCTCGCCATCTTTTTGCTGTAGTGAGTCGGCAACGACCAGAAATGCACGCAAACCGATGCTCATCCGTTCAGGATTGAGTATGACCTTAATGGACCGACCCACACACAGCAAATCGTAGACAATCTCGCGCATGGCAAAATCCAAACGTTCCTGGGCAATAAACTGAATGATCTTCACAAAGATGTTTAGCGGCGTGTCGCGCGGCACGACTCCCTTGGAGCCCCTGCAAAACAATACAAACTATTTTAGAGAGAGAATTCTTTGAGTTACGTAAAACGATTTCTTACTTGGGAAACAGGGAGTTGACAATGCTCTGGAGTCGCGAATGCGTAGCCGAGTTGGACTCACACTTGATGCGTATCATATAGACCCAGAGCAGGCGGTAGAGCGACTCCAACGCCACACGACTCATTTTCGCATCGCGATTCTTCAGATTGCTCAAGCACATGGCCAAAAAGTAATGCCAATTGGTCAGAAAGAACGCCTTCTGCGAGACGCAGAGCAGGCATGTGACCAGTGGAAAGAGCGCCAGGCGATGCTTTGACTTGGTCGAAGCATCCAGCGTTTGCACATACAACAGCTCCACAAAGTTTTTCACACACGGCACATTCACCTCATTTTTGACGGCCTGCAAGTGTATGGTATAATTTAGCATTTCATTTGAGTAAATAAATTAATTTACTTACCGCCGCAACCGGTACTAGAATCTCCACAAATATACCAGCCAGAGCATGCTTGATGTCCTTATCCTTCACTTCCAGAAAGTACTGACCACACTCGTGCATAAACTGGAAGGAGGCCTCGAACTCCTCAATGGGCACCATTTTCACACGAAAGAACGTCATGCCCATCAAGAGGCTAATGATGCTCTGTGTCGTTGTCGGCGAGGCCTCCTTACCGCGCAGTTCCTTCAGCTCGAACATGAACCGCTTGCGCACCGATGCAAACCGACTCTGGGCGAGAACACCAATCACCTCCGCATAGAGATCTGCAATCAAGTGTATATTGTGCGCATTGGGATTATTCAGCAGGCCATCCTTGTACTTGAAGTGCTTGAAGGCCAAATTCTCAATGCTTCGCACCAGATCCTCATGGCCCGGATGAAATGGCAGCTGCTTGAGTATCTCAATTAGCGCCAAGCAGAATATAAACTCCAAGGCCGCCTCGCGCCGTTGCAACTGAAAGTCGAGATCCACGCTGGTCTTGTTCACCGCCTGAACATTGCTGCCTGTCGCCGGTTTCTTGAGATCATTCTTGATCTCCATGTCGGAGAGCTGACGACGATGCCAGGCGAGCAGCGTGTGCAACAGCGAGGGCAGACAATGCTCCGCCACAGAGCCCAGTGCGGAGAGCAACTGATCGAACTGCTGATCCTCGCCACGTTGCAACAGCTTCGATAGATTCTTGTCGGCGCTCTCCAGCATGACCAGCTCGATTTTCTTCTCCGCCTGCGCCGTGAAATCACTAAACAAATTGCGCATAACAATTTCACCCGGTCGCGGTGCAGTCAGCTCCACGCTGGCCACACTGGCCGCCAGGGCATGCATCTCGGCCTGCGTATAGCTGGGCAACACGTTGATAATCGAGCTGCGCGAATGTGCGCCCCAAGGCAACAGCGACTGACGTTGTGGTATGATCAACGGGGGCAATGCTGCCGTTGCTGGTGGTGACGTGTAACTCTGACGATTTACGCTATAGCTGATGGTAGCTGTTGCTTGGACAGCAACGGACAATTCCTGATTAGTCAGCGATTGTTGTTGCTGCTGCTGCTGCTGCTGTTGTTGTTGCTGTTGCTGATGTTGGTATTGTGACTCATACTCTATGCTGTAAGGATAGTCGTCACCAAGTATTTGATAATTTATGGGCGATGTGGTGCCACTGGCATTGGCTGACGCAGTGGCTGAAACTGAGGCGGCCCCTGCTGCGGCTGCCGATCCATTTAGTCCAATGCGGCCCAACTTGGGCGTTGAGGTGTAATCTCCCGAGTTGATGGAATGACGCTGTGCTGACGAACCGTTTGAATCCAACTGTGACTCGTTATCAACGCTATCGCCGCTGGCCTGATAACCATCTTCGTGGTAAACGCTGCGCTGTGGACTTCTAGTCGGTGTGGTGGTTGTTGTAGTTGTTGCTGTTATTGCGGCTACTGGTGTCGCTACTGCTGCTGCTGCCGCTGCTGCTGCGACTGTGGTTGCTGTTGCAGCTACTGGTGTTGTACTGGGACTGGTCGATGCTGGTGACCCAATAGCCGCAGCACCAACAACAACTGTGGCGGCCTCGCTCACGTGTTGCTCATTTGGGTTTTGATTTGTGCCTGCGTGGAATGAAGTACAAATACAATGAGTTGTAAATGGATTTCATATCTTATCAGTATGCATTTATGTGTCTATTGATTTGTAATTCTACGAAATGTATCTACGAAATGATTCACATATTTATTTGCTTAAAGCATTACAGATAACTACACTCTCCCCCGTCCATTGCCCCTAGCGACAGCAAAGCTCATGTATGTATGTGTGCGTGTTTGGAAATATTTATTAACTCGAAAGAGTTATTTTTACCCAAGTTTTTTTTTTTAGTTAACACACGTTTGGCAAAATTAATCTGCAAATAGAAAATATTATTATCGCATCATCAGCATAATGTATTTATTTGTATGGGTGTGTTACTTTTTAACCAACAAACGACGAACGAAAATGCATGTTAAAGTTCTATTCCCAAAATCAAATCCACTTCAAAACTGAACCCAGTTCGAAAAGCAATGCCTTTTTGGAATTCGAGTTGTAGCGTGACGAACCTAAATTTATTTGTATATAAAAGTTAGTGTGGAAATACAATAACCTATGGACGTTGTGTCATATGGCGTTTGTTATCGTTAAAAGTCCATTTGTTCATTTGCCGCATTCGCTGTATCTTAATTAGGAAATGTTAACGATGCATAGAACATGAATTCATTATAGTCAAATCGAATGTCTGGCAAAAATGTATATCGGAAAACAGTTGTTTTGTTTTGTTTTGTGCAGATTGTTTCTTCGATTGATGACGGCACCCCACCATCAATCTGTCAATCTATCATTCGGTCTATGTGTCAATCCATGCACAGCAACCAATGACAAACACAAGCAAACTTGAAGCTAGTTCTTCCTTCCTTCTTCAAAGCAAATATATTGTCTCATTATCTTGGCGCCTTGGAACACAAAGTTAAACATGCTTTATGATAACAGTTCAAGCGCAAAGCCAATTTTGAAATCTATATCAAAAGCAGTTAACCATTCCTATGAGTATGGATACCCGACTTGTGTAAATCTGTTTTGAACATATGTATGTGGCTGTTGAAAATTAAGATTCAGCAGAAGTTCATGGCTGTGACAAAGTATTCATTTAGACATTCGGGGAATTGAGTTACATGATATATAATTGGATAATTGCAGACTTCAGAGGGTTTGATCAGTCGATTAATACTGTAGAAACACAACATAATAATTCTGAGGAGTTGGGACTATTTTATCGAACTAAAAAAACATGTATATATAAATTTGTATCTATATCATACTCTTCAGTTTAATCAACTTCAGAGTATTTGATTACGTACAATTATTACGTATTACTCGCTAACGATTTATGGCCCAATATAATTTGTATAAGTATAAAAAGTGAGGGAGTCCCCTTGCAGCCTAAATCAATCAATAGCTTTGGCCTCAAGTGCAATAGCAATTTTGCCGTTGTCCTTTGGATGTCATTATAATAACAACAACAACAACAACAAAAAACAAACAGCTCAACTTGAATTATATAAATCCATAAATAATATAAATAATACATGGCATATATGTTGGTGTGGGTTAAATGGATATGCCACAGCGAGGAGGAGTATGGCAAGTCGGACAGCAATATCCAATGTCACACGACCGTCAGCTGTTCCGTAGGACATCAAGGACTAATATGGCACTCAAAGGTCAACGTCGAAGTTCAGGGCAATGGTATCGCTTGTCGCTGAATAATTGATAAACTTTAAAAGCGAGTGTTACGTAAGAGAAGGGTTTTCTTTTTCGTTTTCAGTTTGCATGTACATATATATATGTCTGAGACAGGCACAGCTGTCATGAATGTTGCGCAAAATATTCGAAAAATAAATGAAAATTCGATTTTTTCCCTAATTCTAAATGCAATAAAAGGTGGCTTTATTTTTGTTCGACATTTATCTAAACAAGTAGAACACATGAGCGATGTGAGCAAAATAAAGAAGAAATGTTTCAGTTGGACGAGCACGACTAGATAATACCCAGTTATGCCCGCTATTTTTGAGTAATTAGTCAAAATTAAAGCTTTGCGAGAAAAACAAATCAATTAGATTTTGAAATGTGTTCAAAGTATGCATAGAGAACTTGATAGTAAGGATTCAAATACAAAATTACCTTCAAATATATCTTCAATAGCCATTAACAAACTTCCCTATGCACCCAAAATGCTGGGTATACAAAAACGCAGAGAATATAGAAAATAGTGTTAAAAATATAAAATCCAAACCGGCGGCAAAGACAGATTCACCCATTTGTTTGTATATATTATTAATAACGTATTAACACGCTCGGATCCAAAAAGAAAACGAAAACAAAAATCTCCTTCTCCAAGTGAACGAAACGAATGGAAAACGACTGAAATTCTTGTTATAAATGCGCCATGGATGTGTCATTTAACAAACAACATCATCAACAGCAACAACAAGTTGGCAGAGACATGCGACCAACACGAATCTTTCTTCTAGATCTCTGTGCCCCTCCGCCTGTCCCCCCCGCACTCAAAATATGTCTCTGATTCTCTCATCCAATTTCAGTGGGCCAAAAGTTTAAAAACTGCAGCAGTGGCAACAAAAAAAAATGTTTGTGTATCTTTTTTTGTGCGGTTTCCCAATGCGCAATTTTTGAAAATGTGAATTTTGTAAAGAACACAATCAACGAGTAATTTGTGGAAATTATTTTTGGCATAAATTGTAGAGCATTGTTCGTAGAAATTTATGATTTGTTTAGGAGTTGTATTTGTTGTTGTTGTTTCTTGCAAGCAATTACAAAGTTTAAGTCGCTTTTTATTGAACAACAAATGCAAATAAACGAACTGAAAAACAAAACATAAATAAAAAACCCGATTTCTTGGAATTGATTTCGAATTCGATTGATTTTCTTTGGGTTAAGGGGAGGAAGCATTTGGTAAATACGCTTTTTCCGAGAAATTTTCAGAACAACTGCGAAGCCCACACAGAATAATATTCCATTGTCAGTTAGTAAGACAAGTTTGCAACATAATAATGATGGTTTTGAGAACTGAGCTGTGGCTCTGCATATGAATATATTTATGTTTGTTACCTTTTAGTTTTTTTGGAGTCCATTGAAAGTTCCATAACATGAAACTGGCGCATAAATTTGTGAAATATTCACAGCTAGGAAAATGATGGCCAGGCAGATTCACAAACTTCGTTGAAGCTCACTCACAAAGAATACAACACAGATATGCACAATACAAATCGCCTGCTGCCTTGGTTGCGTTGGGAACGATTAAATAAACTTAAGTACTCGGTGGTAATTAGTGGCACGTGAACAGTATTGTGCTCTCTCTCTCTCTATTATCTAAACACAAGTTATATTTATGGGTTGTAATTAATTTTGCAGCGTTGTTTTCTGTCGGTCGCCTTCAATTCAGGATTAGTATTTGTGTGGTGTGTTGTTGTTATTGTTTAACGCAGTCTGATAGCTGATAAGAACAGTCAGCTCATAAATGTGTCACCAAATCGCCAGTGACGTTAATCGAAAACTCAAACGGTACGACAAAATTTTGGATTTGATATACGCAAAAAAAAAAGATATAAATAAAATAAAACACTTGTACGTAAAAGACTTTAGCAGGCCGAGATTAGTTTCGAATCGATAAGTGGCAGTAACAAGACCAACGGTTGTTCATAAATTTTGGTTGTTAGATATACGCATATAAATATATAAAAATAACGATTATTGGTAATTTTCACAGCTTTAGAATCGCTTTGATGTATGTGTTTATAATGCTTTTTTATGCTAATTAGCCAGTTTAAAGGCGTCTCAAAAAATGAGCTCAGCGTTTTGAATTTGAAATCGACACACGACGTTGACGACGACAACAACAACAAACAATTTCTGTTGTCAAATTACAATTTCGAGTCAATTCAATGTGTATTTACTTATTTATACATATGTATGTATGTGTGTGGATATTTATAGGTATGTACATATATCTTCACGTTCACATCACTCACTAAACACAATTTCTGTCGGTTAAAAACAAAAACACCAAATATACATTATATGTATATAAATCTCAATACGCGCGGCGCGAACGTTGAAAACGTAAAATGCTAAATGCGAGGCGAACTCGGGCGACGACGAATTTCGACTGCGGCGAAAACGCGCACGGCGCGCTTCCCGAAAAGTTCCAAGCAGCGACGGCAGCGACGCGAACTACAAAAACCAATTCGAGTAATAAGTAACAACAACAGCAACAAAAGAGCAAACGCAAAGCAAGAACCAAAAAAAATTATTAAGAAAAAAGCAACAAAAAAAAACAAAAGAGCAAATCGCGCGCTCTCACAAATTGAAAGCGCAAAACCAAAACAAACGATAATTGTAAATTTAAAATTATGATTAACAGCAGCTGAATGAGAGCGAGAGAGAAAGAGAGAGAGCAAAAACAGTGGCAGTCGGAGAGAGGGTGAGTATGAAACAGCTGTTGCCAGCGGCGAATTGGAAAAAAAGCCGCACAGCAATAAAAAAAAGTAACAACAACTCAATCAGCTGAGCAGGTGGCGTCGACAGCGCAGCTGTAAAGCACAATGATTAGTATTATTTGTTGGGTGCTGCTGCTGCTGCTGAGTTTGTCGCACTCTGTCACTAATATTAGAGACATTAACATAAATTAGATCCACCGACACGCAGCTTGTGACAAACCCCATTACAATTAGTCGATGGGGGGGTTGGCATTTGGCATTTGGCTTTGCTAAGTTTGTTATACTTTTTCGTACCACGCTGCGTATGCGTAATCGTAATCTCAAACAACCCAACACACGTACAAATGAAGGCTGCCGCTAACATTGTATAACCCGTTCTCAGTTGCGCCCTTTTTTTGTTTATGCATTTGCCCACATTACATAAATCAACTTTAAATGTATGTATTTGTTTTTCTTTGTGTGCGCAAATTTCTAGGCAAATATTTGCAATTTTTTGGTGTTTATTTTTGTTTTCAATTTGTTGTCGTTTTGCTTTGTTGCCATCTTTCGCATAGCTTTGCTAATCATGCAAACACTGCAATTTTTGTAACAATAAACAACTAAATTGATTATTAACTGTGCTGGAAGCCATACAAAACAAAAAATCACACAACTAGAGGAAATTTGTAAAAAAAAAAATATAAAAAAAGGCTCGAGGAATTAGCACATTTTGTATATGCCGCCAACTGTCCCTCTTTCTCTCTTTCTCACTATATGTGTGTTAGTGTTAGTTAACTGTTTTTATTGCAAATTACATCACGCCCACGCCACCCATAAATCAGCAAACGCTCCAGAAATCGGCAAAAAACAAAAACAAAAGCAAAGAAAAAACACGCGATGACGAACAACACGCGACCGGAAAGTGCCTTCACACACACACATGCACGCTTACACACTAAACAGTTGCAGAGTGACCAAAGAAGAAGGAGACGATAAGACGAACACACACGAAGAGCAGTAAAACGCACTGCAACTTGACACTTGGCGCGTTGGCAAACAAATGAGCTTTGAAGCTTCAGGACTGTGACAGAAACGGAGACAAAGACGAAGACTGAGTGAGAAACGCTCACAACTTATGCAATTGGTGCGGTGCTCAGGTAGGTTGAGGTGAGGTGAGGAGAGGAGAGCTCACTCACTCTTTCGACATTTGACTTTCGGCGAGTAGCGAAACTGTTTTTAATTTTTTTTTTTCTAATTTTGCACCATCGGCGAACAGCTGAGAATGTCCGTTGGATAAGTGCCAGAGGTTGTGACCAAACTGACAGACTGACTGACGTTCTTTTTGCTTTTGTTGTGAATGTCATTATCAAGGTTTATGTTTTTGCGCGCGCTGTCCGTCATTTTATTTTATTTGCTTTGGCTTTTTTGTGAATGAATGTGCGAAAGAGAAATGCCGAAATGAGTGAAAGAGTGTCAGATAGAGAGACACCGAGAGAGAGATTGGGAGAGTTGCACACCCACACTAAAAGTCATGACTAGGTCTAGGTCAGCGCAGCCCCCAAACAGCGAGTGTTGTGTGTGTTAGTTTGGTGATCAGCAGTTTTATTCTCTTGAGCGTGTGTGTGTGTAGGATAGGCTTAAGAGAGAGGGCAGAGAGACAGAGAGAAGGGATCGCTGTCTCTGTCTCTGCTAAGCATGCGCTCAACTCCTCCAACTGTAAATTGAAACGGTAAATAACAGCTCCAAATGCTGTCATGGGCACAATAAAAAATTGCGTCGCACAAAGTTGAGCAGTGCAATAAATTATGGCAGAGTCAAAGAACAATGGCCATAAAATGCGAGTCAAGTGCAGGCAGACGAATGCGCCATAAAATGTTCATTTTGCCTCTCTCCTGAGGAAAAGACGCAATCAAAGTGAATCATCATTTAAGAAATGAGGAAACACAATTGACAGACGTAAAAGCGCCGACGCAAAGTGCTAACTGTATTGGGGGGAAGGGCAGAGAAGGAATGCAAAAGGAAGCCAGGTGGTAAATGCACACAAACGCAAACTCACACAGACATGCGTAAACAGATAAAAAAAAAGGTGGGCGTATACATTTACCAGTGACGACGACAGCAACGCCGACAGCGACTGCGCCAAGAGGCAGAGGTAATTAGTTCGCACCAAAATAGAACTCACCTGCAACGCTTGAAATCATGCTGCTACTGGTGCCACTGGCGTCCAGCAACGCGTCCAATAACTGCGGCTGCAACGATTCCAACGATTGTTCCATTTCTGCTCTGCTATCTGCTGGGCCAACAAACACAGTTATAGTTATTTAGTTATTAGACCAACAACTGGCTGCACTTTGCAGCCATCTTTGTTTTTCTTCTTTTATTTTTAAGCTGTACAACATCTACTTTTGCACGCGTTGCCTGGGAGAGCTGCGGCCAATGGTGCACTTGCACTTAAGCAC
>JAWNLQ010000194.1:0-13609 GCA_035042225.1 Drosophila incognita
GTTACTCGGAATAGTAACTGTTGCGGAGGCTGCTGAGGAAGGGGGGTCGCCACGATGAAGGAGTGTGTGTATAAAAAACAAATATTTTTTTATAATTTTGGAACGAGTGGAAACGGAACAAAGGAAAATTTTTTTATTTTAGCGAGAATGATCGTGACTGTGAATAGTCGGAATGGTGATCTCGCATAAAAATACTTTTTATATCACTGCAGCCCTGGATGTGCTGGCATGTGATTATAAAAACAGCTGACTGTGTCAGCGGAAAATTAACTTTGCAACATAAAACAATATGTTTAATGGACGTGTAGAACAATTTTAGAATTATTATTTAAATAATAATAATAATAAAATGAATAACAATAATAAACGTTAATTGAATTGATTGTATTAATTCTTTGCCGTCACTGTTGGTGGAAGTGGTTACATACATACATATGTTTTGCAATTAATTTAATTGTGATTAGTTGTTGTGTTATGCCGTCTGTTATTTTTATTAATCTCTTTGTGTTTGTGTGTGCGGCCAAACAATATTGTTTTATATTGTTATTTCTTGTGTAGTTATGTGTGTATGTATGTATGTATCGATGTGGTGTGCCGACAAAGAATTACATATATGTGGATTTATGATTATATTATTTATGATTATTAATAAAAATATAAATTCTTTTACATTGAGGTTCGGATTATACTTTTGTATGCAGTATATGTATGTAATACACTGCAAGTATATGCTGACACAGTAAATTGCATTTGTTGCCGAAAATTTGCTAACGCTTCCGTTTTTTCTCAGGTACATAACCAATTTGACTGTTCAGTGTGGATTAGCATATAAGGATTTGCTTTAATAAAAATTGTTTGCATATACATATGTACATATGAATCAATTTGTGTCGTATTTTTTAAAATTCAAATTTAAATTTGTAGCATGCAAAATTGTGCGGAGTTTGCTGTGTAAATTAATTTGGGAATGAAAAATAATTGTACTTGTATCATTAAAAAGTGTGTGTGGCTTTATGTATGGGATACATATAAGTCTGCGAAAGTGAAATTGCGAGCCCTTTGGACTTTGGATAGTCGAAAAAAAATGGCTGCTGAGGAGACAATTTTCACTTCACACTTTTCGCACTTTTTTCTACGTACAATTATCAGACTTTTAATACCTTATGGTATTCGGAGTTATGGAGGCCAGGAATTTGCGGTTCGGCGGACTGTATTTGGATGGAGATAAGTTGGATGTACTTATCTGGATGTTGATTGGAAAAATCCACCGATGCGAGCTGGGGCGAGCGGAGACAAGTTGCTTCTTTGTATCCGGCTCGAAGGACCATGAAAATGTGGGGGGGCGTCTTTTTCCTAATCTTCTATCTTTATTTTACAAATATGTTGGCCAGCTCATGCAAGTACACTGAATACCATTTGTTAAATCAATTTATGGTCGTAAGTTTATTGCACTGAATAACTTTTTGTAAGTCTGGCATCGCCATTTACTTTTGTTTATTACTATCGTATGTGCATCTCGATAATGTATATCGATATTGTCTAGGTTGGTACACACTGCATTAAGGGAGGCATGATTTTAAATTTACTTTGATTACTGATGATTAATGAGTTTCTACATTATCAGAGTGCAGTCTTCGCTTGTATGATTATAATTTTATTAATTTATCAAATAGTAACATTTATTACATTGACACCGACAAGACCAATTAAGATTAATTTAAGCGTTTTTGTTTTAGCCTGGCAACGTTCCATTTGGTAGTTGTAGTCCAGTTAGATGATGCGATAGCTCGGTTACATCTGCAGCTTTGCGAGCATATACCTGATGCTCAGCACAGATTGCTGTCAGTTGTGTCTCAATCTCCGTCCAGGCAAACTCAATGTCTGATGGATTGGGATCCAACCCGCATATGGCAAAGCGCAGGAACAGACGACCACGATTCTCCGCCGTGACCATGTAAATCTTCTTGCGTTCCATCAAACGCTGCAGCAGCTGTGCCGTGATCTCATTATCGCCCTTCGCCCGAAAGCAAACCAATCCCAAGGCGCGTGGTGCCACCAACTCGAAACGGATATCTGCCTTAACCGCCTTCTCAAACTGGATAGCCAAATCGATGTGCTTGCGCATGTGGGCACGAAGACCCTCAGCGCCCAGCGTGCGGAATGTTATCCACACTTTGAGGGCGCGAAAGCGGCGACCGAGTGGGATCTGCCAGTGGCGGAAATCAGGTATCTGTGTGTGGCCCTCATGCTTGTGCTTTAAATAGATGCGATCCACATTGAAGGTGTCCACCACTTTGTTAGCATCGCGCACCCACATCGCCGCACAGTCAAAGTTAACCAGCATGAACTTGTGCAAATTAAAGTTCAATGAGTCCACGCGATCCAAGCCTCTACGCAGTTCGGCGCACTCATCCAGAGCAAAGGCACCTCCCGCGTATGCTGCATCCACATGCAGCCACACCTGGTGCTGCTCACAGATGCTGGCTAGCGATTCGATGTCATCGTAGGCGCATGTGCCCGTTGTTCCCAGCGTGGCTATGCATATGACTGGTATGAAACCGGCAGCCACATCCTTCTCAATTTCCTCCTTTAGCGTTGCGCCACGAAGGATGAGATCTTCACCTGCGGACAGCAGTTTGATGGGCATAGCTGCCAACACGCCAGCCTTCTCTATGCAACTGTTGCTCTGATCCGAGGAGTAGGCAATCAATTTGCCGCGTATATCGCTCTCGCTCAGCTCCGGGTGGCATTCGCGTTCTCTGCGCACGGCCTGCTCGCGGGACGCCAGGACAGCCACCAGGACAGATTCGCTGGCCGAGCCCTGAATGACGCCGCCACCTGGTCCATCGGTCTCATGCAAAAAATGTTTAGGTAAATTCATGAATTTGGCCATCCAGTCCATGACGATCATTTCAAGCTCGGTGCATGCCGGACTAGAGATCTGTAAGAGAAGAAAATATAAAAGGCTAACAGTGGGCAAGTTATGATTTAAACAGGCTGTTCAATCTCTAAAATGTATGTTAATTTTTACTCAGTTCGTGTTTCTTGTATCAAAGTTCTATGGACAATTAAAATAATTGATTTTTGGTTTAATGTTGAGGATTGACTGCACCTACCCAACTGAAGCCAACGACGCCGAGACCGCCGGACAGGAAGTCGCCCACTATAGACGGATAGGAAGCAATGGAGGGAAAGTAGGCGTGCATGTTGGGTGACTGCCAGTGGGTGATGCCCGGCTTAATCACGCGATTGATGTCCGATAAAACCTCAGGCCAAGCTTCTGGCGCCTCGGGCATCTGCTTGGGCAGCATTGGCAAAAGGTAGCCGGGCTCGACGGAGGGTAGTACATCATTTTCGCGAATATTCTCCACATAGTCGGCGATAAAATCAACGGCGGCTTTGCCAAACTCGCGAAACTGTTTGGCGTCCATTTGTTTGTTGTCAACTAAATTTAATTTAATTGAATTTAAAATAAAATTAAAATTATGAATAAATTTAAAAATAAGAAATATTTATATGATTTCTGGGGTATTTAAATGCAAAATTGTCCAGAATTTGTTGCATGAATTGGGGAAAACCCAGAAAAAACCCAATCAGACCAAAGATAATTAGTAAGAATTAGTTAACCACCACCTGTGAATGCAAAATAGTTATTACCGAGATAGGACATTTAAAATTAAGTTTTTAATTATAGAAATGGAGGACTCTGAATTGATTACATGGTATAGTTTGTTATAATCATCACAGAGTACTCGAAACGGTTCATGCAAGGAATAATTAGTAGTACAGCGATTAAGAGAAAGTGGGAAGAAATAACAAGAAGGTCTAAAGGGGACACACAAATTTATTTGTCTCATCAACGCCTCTGAATCGATTTCACCTTTAAGTAATTTAACTACAAACATAACTCCTCGCATAACACGACGGTTAGTTAGGGAGGGAAGGTTAATAAGAAGCAGCCTATAGGTGTATGGACGAAGTACACCCCAGTCAAACCGACGAAGAGCGAAAAGTAAGTAGCTCTTCTATACAGCTTCTAATCTACTTTGATGAATATGATATCGTGGAGACCACACACAAGATCCATATTCCAGAATTGGACGTACAAGAGAAGTGAAAAGTATCTTGGTCGTATAAGGGTCATCAAATTCCTTAGATCAACGCTTTATAAAACCAAGAACTTGAAAAGCTTTGTTGACAGTGAATATCGAATATTGAATATCGAATTTTAACCTGTGATCAAGAAGTAAACCTAAATCATTTACTTCATTCAGTCTATCAAGTGGCACCCCATCGAGCGTGTAACTAACAAATTACACTTAGAGCAGATTCACTTTACACCACGACAAAAAGTAAAATAAGTCCGCCTGAAATAAGCAATGAGAGGTCATCAGAATACATTAGTACGTTAGAATACAATATTACAGAAGGAACGTCATTAATGAATAGGTTAATAAGCACTGGACCCAGGTGACTTCGGGTACACCAGAGGTGACTAGGATAGGTTTAGAAAGTACTGACTTAAATACAATTTTTTGAGTTCTGTTGCTCAGATACTCCGAAATCAAGGTCAGGAGGTTAGTAGGAAAAAAGGCGACAATGGTTTACAGAAACCCCTGTAGTTTTTTATATCATACTTTGAGCTACTTTTATGAAGAGGAATAATAAAGGATTCCTTCCAAATAGAGGGAAAGCAACAAGTCTCAACAGACAAAGTACATAATTTAAGTAAAGGTTTGCAAATAGACTCAGCACAGTACTTAAGTACACATCCGGGAACTCCATCTGGACCTGGTGAATACCTAGGCTTGATTGAGTGTAGGTTGGCAAGAAGTGACTCTAAAGGGATCACAGCACCAAAAATTCAATTAGCTCTTTGAACAGGCTAAGGATATGGTAGGTAAGGATATTGGTGATCTTTTGCTTTCGTATCTTCATAGAATACGAAGTTAGGTAACGAAGACGATTTGCGTTTCATGTTCACAAAGTGATAGAACTGCTTAGGATCTTGTGCAAAACGAAGAAGGTAACTATGATAACAACGTGAGTTGTGAGTAATAAAAGTTGCTCTAGCAAATAAATAGCGACAGTAATCAAAAGGATTTCTTGATCTCTTAAACTTCTTATAATACCTGGACTTCACATTTTTCAACCTATCTAATTCCTTTGAAAACCAGGGAGGCATATTAGCCTTCCCAGCATTCGAACGGGGAACACAAGCATCCAAATGTGAGTCAATGGCAGTTTAAAATATTGACACAGCATTATCCAAATTGGTACAGGAGTAAAGTTCTGACCAATCGGTGTCAAATAATATTAATAATTGATTCTTAAGTGTAGAATCCGTTGCTACAAAAGGCAAGAGAGTTGGCAGCTCTATAAACCAGCGTAGGATGATAAGGATCTTCGGGATTAACAAGTGGATCTCAGCGAGAGATAATACTAAAAGTAGGATGAGATACAAAAATTAAATCAAGTAAACGGTCGTTGCAGTTTCGAATAGGGTTAACTTGAGACAGTGACAACTCATGAAGCCCATCAATGAATTCATTTGAGCAAAGTGGCACCAATTAAAGATTAAAGTCACCGCATACAGTCAAATAGTCTCTATCAGAAAGCATAGAGGAAATATATTGGTTAGCGGATAGATGATTCAGATATATTGAGACATCTGATTGAGGTGGAATATATGAACAAGTGAGCTGAATTTTAATAATTATAAATTCAATGTCTAGAGCAAATGGAGGTAAGACATAATCTGATGCAAGATCATGACACTTAGGTGTTAATTTTGTTATTAAGCGCGTTTCAATTTGTACTTTGCTCAATTAGTTTCCTTTTTAGAACCTTTGGGATAACTGTATACAGTAGCTCCACTGCTGTTTTGTCGATCTTCTTGAACTTTTGATGTGTTGCCACTGCGAATTTAACGTTAACACTGATTTTGCGAACCGAAAGCGTATCGCTATATATACTATTACGAGAGTAGAAATGTATCGACAAAATTACGACTTAACAGTAAATCATTTAATGAATATTGCATGCATTTTTCCACTTTTTTTTATATATTCTTGAGCTTAAAGGTCTTGAAGATATATTAGAGAGGCTCACGTAGTGACGCTCAGCGGATCATATAGTGAACCGTAGGGTTAGCGTAATAATTATTTTATAACAGCTAATCAGCTATACATATAAAAAGAAAAATCAAAAACAAATACACAGTATTAGATAACTAGCTTGGACATTTTAACTAGAATTCTTTTGTTTTTTGCACAACTTACTGTTCGTTTATACAGCCTCTTCATATCTCCTTTGTCTCTGACTGCATAATACAATAATGCTCGCATATGTATACCCATTGTAATAATTCGCTTGTCGAGTCACGGAAAATATAAAATAGTCACAAGTGATTACTTATAAATAAAATAATTATTAGTGTAAATAGGAGAAAACCCTACAACTGCACTTACGCTGCAGAAAGCCGTAACACGTGTTAACCATCATTGTCTATTCAAGATTTTATTTTACCCTTAAACAATAAAATAGGCAATTAATGTGGAATATTAATTTAGAATTAATCTGGATTTAATATGCAATTAATTTGGACTTAATGTGCAGCTAATATGGAATTAATTTGAACATTTTTGCTTCCACCCATACTTAACCACATATTTGGTCATTCGAAGTTGGATAAGTAAACGGGCATCGAGTGCATCGCCTCAGTATTCTTATAACTAATGTTGAGAATGGAATATGAGAACGGACTGATAAGCATGGACTTGGGAACATGGGCAACTGTAGCGGGTATTTTTCTCCGGACCAACATTATCATCTTTAACTTCTACACAACTTTCGGGATTCATTACTGTGGGATTCAACTTTAAATATATAAAGTATTGTGGAACCCGAGCAATTTCCTTTTTGTGTTAGTTTGTGTACAGGGTAAAATATTCATTTAAGTGCAATTCTACATGCATAATCTACCGTTATGAGCTGCTTAATCTTGCCGTAATACATAGAAAAAAAACCAACATGCGCGAATGCCGTTCGGCAAGATCAAGAAAATTGTTTAAAGTAAAAAACACTAAAATTACAGTTAGTTAAATGCAAGATAAAAAGGAAATTGAGTCGGTTCCGTGTAATTAGAAAGTAATCTACTATATACGTAATACTAATAAGAAATCTTTATTTAGGAGTGCATGCGGAATTAAAACACACAAAGATTTGTCGCAGTGCATGGTATATGCTATGAGCGAGCTTTCGCACGTGGTCAGGAATAATTGCTCTCTTTCATGATTACAGCGACACACACCAACACCAGGAAGTACTTCCAGCGTGGGATGATGTATGTAAGTTGCTCTCTTTTATTATGAGTCGCGCTTAAATATAATGTATGTAACAGTATAATGTGAGTAGAAAAAAAATGTTTCAAGTCACTCTTTAAACCTGAGCAATTATTCACATTCAAATAGGTTCGCTTGAGTATTTTTTGTTTGTTTTTTTTTTTGCATGAAAGTAAGATGAAATACTTTTTTTTTATAGGCCTAAATCTACTTACGGATGTTTGCATATCGATTTGTTGTAAAATGAAATTGTGTAATCAGTGTTCACCCGTTTGTATATTGGCATGCCCCAGTTTAACTGATGATGCATGTCACTACTGCATGACAAGTTGCTGAGAAAAATTGCGCTGATCAACCGGCATTTTTGTTAATTATATTGCCAATATTGTTCCTGATTCGGAACCAAATTTATTTACCAATCTATCTGCAAACATGCGTATAAGATATAACCCTCGATTCCGTCTTTTGTCTTTATATCTATAAATTCCTAATTATATGAAGTTATCAACCGTTTGTAAAATATGAAAATTGTGAATTATATAAGCCTTTCGTGGATTGGTTTACAAATGCATTGATTTCATTTATTGTGTGGATGACCTGTAACTCCCGATGGAGATAGGATAGCTGCCGTAGGGCTTCCTAAGGGATTCTACTTTTTGCAAAGGCCCGCAGAATCACGGTAGGGTGGGCGAGTGCACCAGCATGGTAGCACCACAAAATGGATGACCCCATAATTCGAATTATTTGATCCCTCCATTACTTTTTATGTCTCTTCTTTCTCACGTCCATGGCTTGTCTTCTACCTTCCTTTAATGTAAAAATATGGTACGCGAATTATAAAATATATATAACTAATGCTAGGAAGCAATTTTAATACGTCGGTTGTCCAATAATAACCTTGTTGTTCCTTTATTGTACTTTTCATAGACTACATAAAGTGCATCATCTGATCTATGTTTACATAATTTTCATTTGCGCTATAACTATTTTATATTATTTATTTATTTAATTTATCATAGAGGCAATTGCCCAAAGTTGCCGGGACTAAAAGTCAGATTAATGTAATAAGAAAATTAGTATAGTCATTAAGAGTAAAAGTGTAAATAAGTGTTAATAAATATTCTTTAGTAGATAACCAACGAATAGTGTATCAAATGCTCATTATTTGAAAGAATACATGTGTTCAAGTGGTGAATATTTTGTTAAGTGCTGCCAGAAATTAAATGTGCCCGATAGAATTGAAAATGCGCGTCTAAGCTGCTGTCGATGGTTGCTATGAAATGCTTTTTTTCAGTGTCCGGCAAATACTGTTTGTTGAGTAATTATTCTTTGTGTAGTGATATGTGATTCGGCGGGCATGCGCAAACCACCAAAGAGAGTATCGTTTGGAGCCGGAGCTGCCCCTCAAGATAAACCGACGCGTAATACATCTGCATTTTACAATTACATTTTGATATTCACGACATTGTGTTGGGAAGCGTATCCGAACAACTGTGTGCAGCTGTTGCTGGCTGGCATCACTGTTTACTTTTGCCTACTAATATCGTATGCACATGCCGATATTTTAATTCGATATTCGGTTATGATTTGTACATTATCGAATACTGAATGAAGGCGGTAAGCCTTTAATCCATTTATTAAATCTTTACTTTTTGTTACATTAACAACGATCAGACCAACTAAAATTATATTAACAATAAATATACATAAATAGGTTTAAAAGTTGGAGTATTTTTGTACTAACGGCGTAAAGTTTCATTCGTTAATTGTAATCCAGTTAGATGACACGATAGCTCGGTTCCATCTGCAGCTTTGCGAGCATTCACCTGATGCTCAGCACAGATTGCTGTTAGTTGTGTCTCAATCTTCGTCCAGGCAAACTCAATGTCTGATGGTTTGGGATTCAATCCGCATATGGCAAAACGCAAAAACAGACGACCACGATTCTCCGCCGTGACCATGTAAATCTTCTTGCGTTCCATCAAACGCTGCAGTAGCTGTGCCGTGATCTCAATGTCGCCCTTCGCCCGAAAGCGACCGTCTGGGTCTGGCCCTCATGCTTGTGCTTTAAATAGATGCGATCCACATTGAAGCTGTCCACCACTTTGTTAGCATCGCGCAGCCACATCGCCGTACAGCCAAAGTTAACCTGCATGAACTTGTGCAAATTAAAGTTCAATGAGTCCACGCGATCCAAGCCTCGACGCAGTTCAGCGCACTCCCGCACTTCCCGCGTATGCTGCATCCACATGCAGCCACACCTGGTGCTGCTCACAGATGCTGGCCAGCGATTCGATATCATCGTAGGCGCATGTGCCCGTTGTTCCCGACGTGGCTATGCATATGACTGGTATGAAACCGGCAGCCACATCCTTCTCAATTTCCTCCTTTAGCGTTGCGCCACGAAGGATGAAATCCTCACCTGCGGACAGCAGTTTGATGGGCATAGCTGCCAACACGCCAGCCTTCTCTATGCAACTGTTGCTCTGATCCGAGGAGTAGACAATCAATTTGCCGCGTATATCGCTCTCGCTTAGCTCCGGGTGGCATTCGCGTTCTCTGCGCACGGCCTGCTCGCGGGACGCCAGGACCGCCACAAGGACAGCCTCGCTGGCCGAGCCCTGAAGGACGCCACCGCCAGGAACATCGTTCTCGTGCAAAAATGCTCGGGCAACTGCAGGAATTTTGCCAGCTAGTCCATGACAACCACTTCGAGTTCAGTGCATGCCGGACTGCACATCTGTAAGAAAGGAGGACGTGAAAGGTACACATTAATAATAATTAATGATTTAATCAAATGATAATTGAATTTCCTATAATTCATAGAGGGTTTTACTTTTTTTTAAGTAGACAATTAAAATAATATTGTTTTCCACTTAAGTGCTCTCAAGTTTTAGTAACAATCGAATCATTTCATGCTCTGTAAAATAAATAAATGATCAGTAAATTATTAGTAAAAAAGTTACCAATCTACGTTAACTCTGCTGCCCCTCGCCCTCTGTGCGAATATTTCAAACGCGCGTTGGCTGCTTTAGCTCTTTGGTCAATCCTTCGGCATTGCGTAACAACTCGTACATGGAGTCATGGGAGCAATCAATGTTGACCCACTTTGCACGCAGTTCGCACTATGTGTCACCAAAGCGCTTGGAATTAATGCGACCACCATAACGATCTCGAGTGTATTAGCACGAGTGTATTATGGAATCCATTGGCCAGGAGATGCTGCGCAGCTGACAAACCCGCCAGCCCACCACCAATGATAACAATTTGGGCATTCAGCTTCGTCGACTCCAAGTTGTAGTTGAAATCGTGACGGTTTCCAAGCTGCTGCAGTCCGGTTACCTCTGCTTGAAGTGCCGCTGCATTGTATAAGCCGCGCCTGCTGGCTAATCTATCCATAACTAAACGAATGCAGAAAGAAAATCCTTGAAACTATAAAAAATAAAAGTCTCACCTCTTGGAAAAGTGTATTTTATTTTGTAAAAACTGAATCGGTTCTGATTTATGTATATTTGTTGTTTTCAATTGACCGAAATTTTGTCGCAATCAGACATATTTCCAAATGCTCTCACAATGTATCAGATATTTTCTAACGTATTGCTAGTATTTGTTGTTATTAAATAGCCTAAATATTTTTGTACTCAAAACATTATGTTGGCCAGCTCATGCAAGTACACTGAATACCATTTGTTAAATCAATTTATGGTCGTAAGCGTATTTTGTGTTTGTCTTGCCACTTTATTTATTGCACTGAATAACTTTTTGTAGGTCTGGCATCACCATTTACTTTTGTTTATTACTATCGTATGTGCATCTCGATAATGTATATCGATATTGTCTAGGTTGGTACACACTGCATTAAGGGAGGCAAGATTTTAAATTTACTTTGATTATTGATGATTAATGAGTTTCTACAACATCAGAGTGCAGTCTTCGCTTGTATGATTATAATTTTATTAATTTATCGAATAACATTTATTACATTGACACCGACAAGACCAATTAAGATTAATTTAAGCGTTTTTGTATTAGCCTGGCAACGTTCCATTTGGTAGTTGTAGTCCAGTTAGATGATGCGATAGCTCGGTTACATCTGCAGTTCATGCAGGTTAACTTTGACTGTACGGCGATGTGGGTGCGCGATGCTAGGAAAGTGGTGGACAGCTTCAATGTGGATCGCATCTATATTTCTATATTTCCGCCACTGGCAGATCCCACTCGGTCGCCGCTTTCGCGCCCTCAAAGTGTGGATAACATTCCGCACGCTGGGCGCTGAGGGTCTTCGTGCCCAGATGCGCAAGCATATCGATTTGGCTATCCAGTTTGAGAAGGCGGTTAAGGCAGATAAACGTTTCGAGTTGGTGGCACCACGGGCCTTGGGATTGGTTTGCTTTCGGGCGAAGGGCGACAATGAGATCACAGCACAGCTACTACAGCGTTTGATGGAACGCAAGAAGATTTACATGGTCACGGCGGAGTATCGTGGTCGTCTGTTTTTGCATTTTGCCATATGCGGATTGAATCCCAAACCATCAGACATTGAGTTTGCCTGGACGGAGATTGAGACACAACTAACAGCAATCTGAGCTGAGCATCAGGTGAATGGAACCGAGCTATCGTGTCATCTAACTGGATTACAATTAACGAATGAAACTTTACGCCGTTAGTACAAAAATACTCCAACTTTTAAACCTATTTATGTATATTTATTGTTAATATAATTTTAGTTGGTCTGATCGTTGTTAATGTAACAAAAAGTAAAGATTTAATAAATGGATTAAAGGCTTACCGCCTTCATTCAGTATTCGATAATGTACAAATCATAACCGAATATCGAATTAAAATATCGGCATGTGCATACGATATTAGTAGGCAAAAGTAAACAGTGATGCCAGCCAGCAACAGCTAAACACAGTTGTTCGGATACGCTTCCCAACACAATGTCGTGAATATCAAAATGTAATTGTAAAATGCAGATGTATTACGCGTCGGTTTATCTCGAGGGGCAGCTCCGGCTCCAAACGATACTCTCTTTGGTGGTTTGCGCATGCCCGCCGAATCACATATCACTACACAAAGAATAATTACTCAACAAACAGTATTTGCCGGACACTCAAAAAAAGCATTTCATAATAACCACAGCAGCTTAGACGCGCATTTTCAATTCTAACGGGCACATTTAATTTCTGGCAGCACTTAACAAAATATTCACCACTTGAACACATGTATTCTTTCAAATAATGAGCATTTGATACACTATTCGTTTGTTATCTACTAAAGAATATTAAGAATATTATTATTAACACTTATTTACACTTTTACTCTTAATGGCAAAACTAATTTTCTTATTTCATTAATCTGACTTTTAGTCCCGGCAACTTTTGGCAATTGCCTCTATGATAAATTAAATAAATTAATAAGTAAATAATATAATATAGTTATAGCGGAAATGAAAATTATGTAAACAAAGATCAGATAATGCACTTTATGTAGTCTATAAAAAGTACAATAAAGGAACAATTACTTATGTATATGCGAGCATAATTGTATTATGCAGACATAGACAAAGGAGATATAAAGAGGCTATATAAACGAACAGTAAGTTGTACAAAAAATAAAAGAATTCAAATTGAAATTTCTAAGCCAGTAATCTATACTGTGTACTTGTTTTCGTTTTTTCTTTTCATATGTATAGCTGATTAAAATAATTACAATTATTAAGTATTCATTACATGACTTATAGTTAAGTCGTAATTTTGCTCTCGTAATTAGAACATTTTTTATGTATAATAGTATAAATAGAGATACGCTTTCAGTTCGCAAAATCAGTGTTAACGTTAAATTCGCAGTGGCAGCACATCAAAACTTCAAGAAGATCGACAACACAGCGGTGCGTATTAGTGGAGCTACTGTATACAGTTGTCCATAAGGTTCTAATCGACCAAAACGGAAACTAATTGAGAATAGTACAAACGCGTAGGCGTGCATGTTGGGTGACTGCCAGTGGGTGATGCCCGGCTTAATCACGCGATTGATGTCCGATAAAACCTCAGGCCAAGCTTCTGGTGCCTCGGGCATCTGCTTGGGCAGAATTGGCAATAGGTAGCCGGGCTCGACGGAGGGTAGTACATAATTTTTGCGAATATTCTCCACATAGTCGGCGATAAAATCAACGGCGGCTTTGCCAAACTCGCGAAACTGTTTGGCGTCCATTTTGACGCATTGCTGTCACGTTAGATGTCACTGTTATGTCACTTAGTTGTTCC
>JAWNLQ010000195.1:0-20390 GCA_035042225.1 Drosophila incognita
CCAGAATTTTGTGAGAAGATTCTCTAATGAAGGTTTCGGGTGACGGGAAATTCTTGTTGTGAAAGCTGAAATCGATGTGGCAATGCCTTGTGATATTGGACCTGTGAGAATCCATCCAAAGATTGATTCTTGTCCCAACAGTGCAGTATGGACGGGATGATATCTGCGCCTAATAGCACGTCAATCTGCGAGCTCCTACGAAAAAGTCGGGTCAGCCAACTGGATATTTGGCAGGTCCTTCAACGTGTTCTCAGGAATTGAGTACGATGGCAGGTTGCCTGCCAAATGTGGAAGGACAAAGGCCGAAATCTCAATTTGAATTCGAGGCCTTTTTGGAGAGCCTATATGGAAGTGACATAACTTCTTAGGCTTGGCTGCGACAGCTTGGTTTAAGCCATTGACTTGGGCTTGGAAGGGTTGAAATGGAGGTTTGATCAGGTTGAACAACCTACTGGTGATGAAGGTTGCTTCCGAACCCGAATCAATCAATGCACGTGCCTTATGTTTGATACCTGCATGGCAGATATTTATTTATGTGTTTGATGAGAAATATGTTTGAACATTTCTCGGATTTTGTGGAAATGATTGTGTTTCTGGAGGGTTACTCGGAATAGTAACTGTTGCGGAGGCTGCTGAGGAAGGGGGGTCGCCACGATGAAGGAGTGTGTGTATAAAAAACAAATATTTTTTTATAATTTTGGAACGAGTGGAAACGGAACAAACGAAAATTTTTTTATTTTAGCGAGAATGATCGTGACTGTGAATAGTCGGATTGACTGTTCAGTGTGGATTAGCATATAAGGATTTGCTTTAATAAAAATTGTTTGCATATACATATGTACATATGAAACAATTTGTGTCGTATTTTTTAAAATTCAAATTTAAATTTGCAGCATGCAAAATTGTGCGGAGTTTGCTGTGTAAATTAATGTGTAAATTAATTTGGGAATGAAAAATAATTGTACTTGTATCATTAAAAAGTGTGTGTGGCTTTATGTATGGGATACATATAAGTCTGCGAAAGTGAAATTGCGAGCCCTTTGGACTTTGGATAGTCGAAAAAAAATGGCTGCTGAGGAGACAATTTTCACTTCACACTTTTTGCACTTTTTTCTACGTACAATTATCAGACTTTTAATACCTTATGGTATTCGGAGTTATGGAGGCCAGGAATTTGCGGTTCGGCGGACTGTATTTGGATGGAGATAAGTTGGATGTACTTATCTGGATGTTGAATGGAAAAATCCACCGATGCGAGCTGGGGCGAGCGGAGACAAGTTGCTTCTTTGTATCCGGCTCGAAGGACCTTGAAAATGTGGGGGGGCGTCTTTTTCCTAATCTTCTATCTTTATTTTACAAATATGTTGGCCAGCTCATGCAAGTACACTGAATACCATTTGTTAAATCAATTTATGGTCGTAAGATTATTGCACTGAATAACTTTTTGTAGGTCTGGCATCGCCATTTACTTTTGTTTATTACTATCGTATGTGCATCTCGATAATGTATATCGATATTGTCTAGGTTGGTACACACTGCATTAAGGGAGGCATGATTTTAAATTTACTTTGATTACTGATGATTAATGAGTTTCTACATTATCAGAGTGCAGTCTTCGCTTGTATGATTATAATTTTATTAATTTATCAAATAACATTTATTACATTGACACAGACAAGACCAATTAAGATTAATTTAAGCGTTTTTGTATTAGCCTGGCAACGTTCCATTTGGTAGTTGTAGTCCAGTTAGATGATGCGATAGCTCGGTTACATCTGCAGCTTTGCGAGCATACACCTGATGCTCAGCACAGATTGCTGTCAGTTGTGTCTCAATCTCCGTCCAGGCAAACTCAATGTCTGATGGATTGGGATCCAACCCGCATATGGCAAAGCGCAAAAACAGACGACCACGATTCTCCGCCGTGACCATGTAAATCTTCTTGCGTTCCATCAAACGCTGCAGCAGCTGTGCCGTGATCTCATTGTCGCCCTTCGCCCGAAAGCAAACCAATCCCAAGGCGCGTGGTGCCACCAACTCGAAACGTTTATCTGCCTTAACCGCCTTCTCAAACTGGATAGCCAAATCGATGTGCTTGCGCATGTGGGCACGAAGACCCTCAGCGCCCAGCGTGCGGAATGTTATCCACACTTTGAGGGCGCGAAAGCGGCGACCGAGTGGGATCTGCCAGTGGCGGAAATCAGGTATCTGTGTGTGGCCCTCATGCTTGTGCTTTAAATAGATGCGATCCACATTGAAGGTGTCCACCACTTTGTTAGCATCGCGCACCCACATCGCCGCACAGTCAAAGTTAACCAGCATGAACTTGTGCAAATTAAAGTTCAATGAGTCCACGCGATCCAAGCCTCTACGCAGTTCGGCGCACTCATCCAGAGCAAAGGCACCTCCCGCGTATGCTGCATCCACATGCAGCCACACCTGGTGCTGCTCACAGATGCTGGCTAGCGATTCGATGTCATCGTAGGCGCATGTGCCCGTTGTTCCCAGCGTGGCTATGCATATGACTGGTATGAAACCGGCAGCCACATCCTTCTCAATTTCCTCCTTTAGCGTTGCGCCACGAAGGATGAGATCTTCACCTGCGGACAGCAGTTTGATGGGCATAGCTGCCAACACGCCAGCCTTCTCTATGCAACTGTTGCTCTGATCCGAGGAGTAGGCAATCAATTTGCCGCGTATATCGCTCTCGCTCAGCTCCGGGTGGCATTCGCGTTCTCTGCGCACGGCCTGCTCGCGGGACGCCAGGACAGCCACCAGGACAGATTCGCTGGCCGAGCCCTGAATGACGCCGCCACCTGGTCCATCGGTCTCATGCAAAAAATGTTTAGGTAAATTCATGAATTTGGCCATCCAGTCCATGACGATCATTTCAAGCTCGGTGCATGCCGGACTAGAGATCTGTAAGAGAAGAAAATATAAAAGGCTAACAGTGGGCAAGTTATGATTTAAACAGGCTGTTCAATCTCTAAAATGTATGTTAATTTTTACTCAGTTCGTGTTTCTTGTATCAAAGTTCTATGGACAATTTAAATAATTGATTTTTGATTTAATGTTGAGGATTGACTGCACCAACCCAACTGAAGCCAACGACGCCGAGACCGCCGGACAGGAAGTCGCCCACTATAGACGGATAGGAAGCAATGGAGGGAAAGTAGGCGTGCATGTTGGGTGACTGCCAGTGGGTGATGCCCGGCTTAATCACGCGATTGATGTCCGATAAAACCTCAGGCCAAGCTTCTGGTGTCTCGGGCATCTGCTTGGGCAGCATTGGCAAAAGGTAGCCGGGCTCGACGGAGGGTAGTACATCATTTTCGCGAATATTCTCCACATAGTCGGCGATAAAATCAACGGCGGCTTTGCCAAACTCGCGAAACTGTTTGGCGTCCATTTGTTTGTTGTCAACTAAATTTAATTTAAAATAAAATTAAAATTATGAATAAATTTAAAAATAAGAAATATTTATACGATTTCTGAGGTATTTAAATGCAAAATTGTCCAGAATTTGTTGCATGAATTGGGGAAAACCCAGGAAAAACCCAATCAGTCCAAAGATAATTAGTAAGAATTAGTTAACCACCACCTGTGAATGCAAAATAGTTAT
Organism: Drosophila incognita; assembly: GCA_035042225.1. Classification (NCBI taxonomy): domain Eukaryota; kingdom Metazoa; phylum Arthropoda; class Insecta; order Diptera; family Drosophilidae; genus Drosophila; species Drosophila incognita. Next base: position 3,623 of record JAWNLQ010000195.1, read on the forward strand.
TACCGAGATAGGACATTTAAAATTAAGTTTTTAATTATAGAAATGGAGGACTTTGAATTGATTACATGGTTTGTTATAATCATTACAGAGTACTCGAAACGGTTCATGCAAGGAATAATTAGTAGTACAGCGATTAAGAGAAAGTGGGAAGAAATAACAAGAAGGTCTAAAGGGGACACACAAATTTATTTGTCTCATCAACGCCTCTGAATCGATTTCACCTTTAAGTAATTTAACTACAAACATAACTCCTCGCATAACACGATGGTTAGTTAGGGAGGGAAGGTTAATAAGAAGCAGCCTATAGGTGTATGGACGAAGTACACCCCAGTCAAACCGACGAAGAGCGAAAAGTAAGTAGCTCTTCTATACAGCTTCTAATCTACTTTGATGAATATGATATCGTGGAGACCACACACAAGATCCATATTCCAGAATTGGACGTACAAGAGAAGTGAAAAGTATCTTGGTCGTATAAGGGTCATCAAATTCCTTAGATCAACGCTTTATAATACCAAGAACTTGAAAAGCTTTGTTGACAGTGAATATCGAATATTGAATATCGAATTTTAACCTGTGATCAAGAAGTAAACCTAAATCATTTACTTCATTCAGTCTATCAAGTGGCACCCCATCGAGCGTGTAACTAACAAATTACACTTAGAGCAGATTCACTTTACACCACGACAAAAAGTAAAATAAGTCCGCCTGCAATAAGCAATGAGAGGTCATATCAGTATACGTCAGGCTCAACTTGACGTCATCAGAATACATTAGTACGTTAGAATACAATATTACAGAAGGAACGTCATTAATGAATAGGTTAATAAGCACTGGACCCAGGTGACTTCGGGTACACCAGAGGTGACTAGGATAGGTTTAGAAAGTACTGACTTAAATACAATTTTTTGAGTTCTGTTGCTCAGATACTCCGAAATCAAGGTCAGGAGGTTAGTAGGAAAAAAGGCGACAATGGTTTACAGAAACCCCTGTAGTTTTTTATATCATACTTTGAGCTACTTTTATGAAGAGGAATAATAAAGGATTCCTTCCAAATAGAGGGAAAGCAACAAGTCTCAACAGACAAAGTACATAATTTAAGTAAAGGTTTGCAAATAGACTCAGCACAGTACTTAAGTACACATCCGGGAACTCCATCTGGACCTGGTGAATACCTAGGCTTGATTGAGAGTAGGTTGGCAAGAAGTGACTCTAAAGGGATCACAGCACCAAAAATTCAATTAGCTCTTTGAACAGGCTAAGGATATGGTAGGTAAGGATATTGGTGATCTTTTGCTTTCGTATCTTCATAGAATACGAAGTTAGGTAACGAAGACGATTTGCGTTTCATGTTCACAAAGTGATAGAACTGCTTAGGATCTTGTGCAAAACGAAGAAGGTAACTATGATAACAACGTGAGTTGTGAGTAATAAAAGTTGCTCTAGCAAATAAATAGCGACAGTAATCAAAAGGATTTCTTGATCTCTTAAACTTCTTATAATACCTGGACTTCACATTTTTCAACCTATCTAATTCCTGCGAAAACCAGGGAGGCATATTAGCCTTCCCAGCATTCGAACGGGGAACACAAGCATCCAAATGTGAGTCAATGGCAGTTTAAAATATTGACACAGCATTATCCAAATTGGTACAGGAGTAAAGTTCTGACCAATCGGTGTAAAATAATATTAATAATTGATTCTTAAGTGTAGAATCCGTTGCCACAAAAGGCAAGAGAGTTGGCAGCTCTATAAACCAGCGTAGGATGATAAGGATCTTCGGGATTAACAAGTAGATCTCAGCGAGAGATAATACTAAAAGTAGGATGAGATACAAAAATTAAATCAAGTAAACGGTCGTTGCAGTTTCGAATAGGGTTAACTTGAGACAGTGACAACTCATGAAGCCCATCAATGAATTCATTTGAGCAAAGTGGCACCAATTAAAGATTAAAGTCACCGCATACAGTCAAATAGTCTCTATCAGAAAGCATAGAGGAAATACATTGGTTAGCGGATAGATGATTCAGATATATTGAGACATCTGATTGAGGTGGAATATATGAACAAGTGATAATGAAAAATTATTAAACTGAATTTTAATAATTATAAATTCAATGTCTAGAGCAAATGGAGGTAAGAAATAATCTGATGCAAGATCATGACACTTAGGTGTTAATTTTGTTATTAAGCGCGTTTCAATATGTACTTTGCTCAATTAGTTTCCTTTTTAGAACCTTTGGGATAACTGTATACAGTAGCTCCACTGCTGTTTTGTCGATCTTCTTGAACTTTTGATGTGTTGCCACTGCGAATTTAACGTTAACACTGATTTTGCGAACCGAAAGCGTATCGCTATATATACTATTACGAGAGTAGAAATGTATCGACAAAATTACGACTTAACAGTAAATCATTTAATGAATATTGCATGCATTTTTCCACTTTTTTTTATATATTCTTGAGCTTAAAGGTCTTGGAGATATATTAGAGAGGCTCACGTAGTGACGCTCAGCGGATCATATAGTGAACCGTAGGGTTAGCGTAATAATTATTTTATAACAGCTAATCAGCTATACATATAAAAAGAAAAATCAAAAACAAATACACAGTATTAGATAACTAGCTTGGACATTTTAACTAGAATTCTTTTGTTTTTTGCACAACTTACTGTTCGTTTATACAGCCTCTTCATATCTCCTTTGTCTCTGACTGCATAATACAATAATGCTCGCATATGTATACCCATTGTAATAATTCGCTTGTCGAGTCACGGAAAATATAAAATAGTCACAAGTGATTACTTATAAATAAAATAATTATTAGTGTAAATAGGAGAAAACCCTACAACTGCACTTACGCTGCAGAAAGCCGTAACACGTGTTAACCATCATTGTCTATTCAAGATTTTATTTTACCCTTAAACAATAAAATAGGCAATTAATGTGGAATATTAATTTAGAATTAATCTGGATTTAATATGCAATTAATTTGGACTTAATGTGCAGCTAATATGGAATTAATTTGAACATTTTTGCTTCCACCCATACTTAACCACATATTTGGTCATTCGAAGTTGGATAAGTAAACGGGCATCGAGTGCATCGCCTCAGTATTCTTATAACTAATGTTGAGAATGGAATATGAGAACGGACTGATAAGCATGGACTTGGGAACATGGGCAACTGTAGCGGGTATTTTTCTCCGGACCAACATTATCATCTTTAACTTCTACACAACTTTCGGGATTCATTACTGTGGGATTCAACTTTAAATATATAAAGTATTGTGGAACCCGAGCAATTTCCTTTTTGTGTTAGTTTGTGTACAGGGTAAAATATTCATTTAAGTGCAATTCTACATGCATAATCTACCGTTATGAGCTGCTTAATCTTGCCGTAATACATAGAAAAAAAACCAACATGCGGCAAGATCAAGAAAATTGTTTAAAGTAAAAAACACTAAAATTACAGTTAGTTAAATGCAAGATAAAAAGGAAATTGAGTCGGTTCCGTGTAATTAGAAAGTAATCTACTATATACGTAATACTAATAAGTAATCTTTATTTAGGAGTGCATGCGGAATTAAAACACACAAAGATTTGTCGCAGTGCATGGTATTTGCTATGAGCGAGCTTTCGCACGTGGTCAGGAATAATTGCTCTCTTTCATGATTACAGCGACACACACCAACACCAGGAAGTACTTCCAGCGTGGGATGATGTATGTAAGTTGCTCTCTTTTATTATGAGTCGCGCTTAAATATAATGTATGTAACAGTATAATGTGAGTAGAAAAAAAATGTTTCAAGTCACTCTTTAAACCTGAGCAATTATTCACATTCAAATAGGTTCGCGTTGTGTATTTTTTGTTTGTTTTTTTTTTGCATGAAAGTAAGATGAAATACTTTTTTTTTATAGACCTAAATCTACTTACGGATGTTTGCATATCGATTTGATGTAAAATGAAATTGTGTAATCAGTGTTCACCCGTTTGTATATTGGCATGCCCCAGTTTAACTGATGATGCATGTCACTACTGCATGACAAGTTGCAGAGAAAAATTGCGCTGATCAACCGGCATTTTTGTTAATTATATTGCCAATATTGTTCCTGATTCGGAACCAAATTTATTTACCGTTTGTAAAATATGAAAATTGTGAATTATATAAGCCTTTCGTGGATTGGTTTACAAATGCATTGATTTCATTTATTGTGTGGATGACCTGTAACTCCCGATGGAGATAGGATAGCTGCCGTAGGGCTTCCTAAGGGATTCTACTTTTTGCAAAGGCCCGCAGAATCACGGTAGGGTGGGCGAGTGCACCAACATGGTAGCACCACAAAATGGATGACCCCATAATTCGAATTATTTGATCCCTTCATTACTTTTTATGTCTCTTCTTTCCCACGTCCATGGCTTGTCTTCTACCTTCCTTTAATGTAAAAATATGGTACGCGAATTATAAAATATATATAACTAATGCTAGGAAGCAATTTTAATACGTCGGTTGTCCAATAATAACCTTGTTGTTCCTTTATTGTACTTTTCATAGACTACATAAAGTGCATCATCTGATCTATGTTTACATAATTTTCATTTGCGCTATAACTATTTTATATTATTTATTTATTTAATTTATCATAGAGGCAATTGCCAAAAGTTGCCGGGACTAAAAGTCAGATTAATGTAATAAGAAAATTAGTATAGTCATTAAGAGTAAAAGTGTAAATAAGTGTTAATAAATATTCTTTAGTAGATAACCAACGAATAGTGTATCAAATGCTCATTATTTGAAAGAATACATGTGTTCAAGTGGTGAATATTTTGTTAAGTGCTGCCAGAAATTAAATGTGCCCGTTAGAATTGAAAATGCGCGTCTAAGCTGCTGTCGATGGTTGTTATGAAATGCTTTTTTTCAGTGTCCGGCAAATACTGTTTGTTGAGTAATTATTCTTTGTGTAGTGATATGTGATTCGGCGGGCATGCGCAAACCACCAAAGAGAGTATCGTTTGGAGCCGGAGCTGCCCCTCGAGATAAACCGACGCGTAATACATCTGCATTTTACAATTACATTTTGGTATTCACGACATTGTGTTGGGAAGCGTATCCGAACAACTGTGTTTAGCTGTTGCTGGCTGGCATCACTGTTTACTTTTGCCTACTAATATCGTATGCACATGCCGATATTTTAATTCGATATTCGGTTATGATTTGTACATTATCGAATACTGAATGAAGGCGGTAAGCCTTTAATCAATTTATTAAATCTTTACTTTTTGTTACATTAACAACGATCAGACCAACTAAAATTATATTAACAATAAATATACATAAATAGGTTTAAAAGTTGAAGTTGGAGTATTTTTGTACTAGTAAAGTTTCATTCGTTAATTGTAATCCAGTTAGATGACACGATAGCTCGGTTCCATCTGCAGCTTTGCGAGCATTCACCTGATGCTCAGCACAGATTGCTGTTACTTGTGTCTCAATCTTCGTCCAGGCAAACTCAATGTCTGATGGTTTGGGATTCAATCCGCATATGGCAAAACGCAAAAACAGACGACCACGATTCTCCGCCGTGACCATGTACGAGGTCTGACCAATAAGTAATGAGACTGATTTTTTAGCCGCGCTTGTGGTAACACTGCGAACCTGAAACTTCGATCGGTTAATCTCCCATCCCTCCTCTATCGATACATGTGCTCGCGATCTTCGTACGTTCGATAGTTCTCCAGCTGTGTTGTGTTTTCGACAACGTGTTTGTAAGGCGTGTCACGAATATGGAACGACGTAATATTGAACAGCGGTACGCGATTAAATTTTGCGTTAAACTCGGCGATTCTGTTACGGAAACGTACGGTGAATTGGTCAAAGTGTTCGGTGATGAAGCCCTGAGTCGTGCTCAGGTGTTTCGATGGCATAAAGATTTTAAAAATGGTCGTGAGAGCGTCGGGGATGAACCGCGAAGTGGGAGGCCGGTTGAAGCTCGAACTGACAACAATGTTCACCGTGTGCGCACTCTCGTGCATCAAGATCGGCGGCTAACCATTCGAATGTTGGCTGATGAACTTAATTTGAAACGAGAAACCGTCAGAAAAATTTTAACTGATGATTTGTCCATGAAAAAGCTGTGTGCAAAGATGGTACCGAAGAACCTTTCGGCGGAGCAAAAACAGTGTGTCGCAGTATTTGACCTCTAAAAACATCGCAGAGTTGCTGCAAGCGCCCTATTCGCCGGATATGTCACCCTGTGACTTCTTCTTGTTCCCCCAAATTGGCCGTGAAAGGAACGCATTTTGAGTCCATAACTGACATCCAGACCGCCGTGACGAGGGTACTAAAGGACATTCCAGTCGAAGCCTTCCAGAAATGTTACGAAAGCTGGAAGAAACGTTGGAACCAGTGTGTAGTTGCGGGAGGGGAGTACTTTGAAGGGGATCACATCAATGTACCTTAATTTTTAAATATACGTATTTTATGGACTTAGTCTCATTACTTATTGGTCAGACCTCGTAAATCTTCTTGCGTTCCATCAAACGCTGCAGTAGCTGTGCCGTGATCTCAATGTCGCCCTTCGCCCGAAAGCGACCGTCTGGGTCTGGCCCTCATGCTTGTGCTTTAAATAGATGCGATCCACATTGAAGCTGTCCACCACTTTGTTAGCATCGCGCAGCCACATCGCCGTACAGCCAAAGTTAACCTGCATGAACTTGTGCAAATTAAAGTTCAATGAGTCCACGCGATCCAAGCCCCGACGCAGTTCAGCGCACTCCCGCACTTCCCGCGTATGCTGCATCCACATGCAGCCACACCTGGTGCTGCTCACAGATGCTGGCCAGCGATTCGATATCATCGTAGGCGCATGTGCCCGTTGTTCCCAACGTGGCTATGCATATGACTGGTATGAAACCGGCAGCCACATCCTTCTCAATTTCCTCCTTTAGCGTTGCGCCACGAAGGATGAAATCCTCACCTGCGGACAGCAGTTTGATGGGCATAGCTGCCAACACGCCAGCCTTCTCTATGCAACTGTTGCTCTGATCCGAGGAGTAGGCAATCAATTTGCCGCGTATATCGCTCTCGCTCAGCTCCGGGTGGCATTCGCGTTCTCTGCGCACGGCCTGCTCGCGGGACGCCAGGACCGCCACAAGGACAGCCTCGCTGGCCGAGCCCTGAAGGACGCCACCGCCAGGAACATCGTTCTCGTGCAAAAATGCTCGGACAACTGCAGGAATTTTGCCGGCTAGTCCATGACAACCACTTCGAGTTCAGTGCATGCCGGACTGCACATCTGTAAGAAAGGAGGACGTGAAAGGTACACATTAATAATAATTAATGATTTAATCAAATCATAATTGAATTTCCTATAATTCATAGAGAGTTCTACTTTTTTTTAAGTAGACAATTAAAATAATATTGTTTTCCACTTAAGTGCTCTCAAGTTTTAGTAACAATCGAATCATTTCATGCTCTGTAAAATAAATAAATGATCAGTAAATTATTAGTAAAAAAGTTACCAATCTACGTTAACTCTGCTGCCTCTCGCCCTCTGTGCGAATATTTCAAACGCGCGTTGGCTGCTTTAGCTCTTTGGTCAATCCTTCGGCATTGCGTAACAACTCGTACATGGAGTCATGGGAGCAATCAATGTTGACCCACTTTGCACGCAGTTCGCACTATGTGTCACCAAAGCGCTTGGAATTAATGCGACCACCATAACGATCTCGAGTGTATTAGCACGAGTGTATTATGGAATCCATTGGCCAGGAGATGCTGCGCAGCTGACAAACCAGCCAGCCCACCACCGATGATAACAATTTGGGCATTCATTGTTTAAGCCGCGCCTGCTGGCTAATCTATCCATAACTAAACGAATGCAGAAAGAAAATCCTTGAAATTATATTTATACAACAGCAACACAAATTGTACTTACTAAAAAAGTCTCACCTCTTGGAAAAGTGTATTTTATTTTGTAAAAACTGAATCGGTTGTGATTTATGTATATTTGTTGTTTTCAATTGACCGAAATTTTGTCGCAATCAGACATATTTCCAAATGCTCTCACAATGTATCAGATATTTTCTAACGTATTGCTAGTATTTGTTGTTATTAAATAGCCTAAATATTTTTGTACTCAAAACATTATGTTGGCCAGCTCATGCAAGTACACTGAATACCATTTGTTAAATCAATTTATGGTCGTAAGTTTATTGCACTGAATAACTTTTTGTAGGTCTGGCATCGCCATTTACTTTTGTTTATTACTATCGTATGTGCATCTCGATAATGTATATCGATATTGTCTAGGTTGGTACACACTGCATTAAGGGAGGCATGATTTTAAATTTACTTTGATTACTAATGATTAATGAGTTTCTACATTATCAGAGTGCAGTCTTCGCTTGTATGATTATAATTTTATTAATTTATCAAATAACATTTATTACATTGACACCGACAAGACCAATTAAGATTAATTTAAGCGTTTTTGTATTAGCCTGGCAACGTTCCATTTGGTAGTTGTAGTCCAGTTAGATGATGCGATAGCTCGGTTACATCTGCAGTTCATGCAGGTTAACTTTGACTGTACGGCGATGCTAGGAAAGTGGTGGACAGCTTCAATGTGGATCGCATCTATATTTCTATATTTCCGCCACTGGCAGATCCCACTCGGTTGCCGCTTTCGCGCCCTCAAAGTCTGGATAACATTCCGCACGCTGGGCGCTGAGGGTCTTCGTGCCCAGATGCGCAAGCATATCGATTTGGCTATCCAGTTTGAGAAGGCGGTTAAGGCAGATAAACGTTTCGAGTTGGTGGCACCACGCGCCTTGGGATTGGTTTGCTTTCGGGCGAAGGGCGACAATGAGATCACAGCACAGCTACTACAGCGTTTGATGGAACGCAAGAAGATTTACATGGTCACGGCGGAGAATCGTGGTCGTCTGTTTTTGCATTTTGCCATATGCGGATTGAATCCCAAACCATCAGACATTGAGTTTGCCTGGACGGAGATTGAGACACAACTAACAGCAATCTGTGCTGAGCATCAGGTGAATGAAACCGAGCTATCGTGTCATCTAACTGGATTACAATTAACGAATGAAACTTTACGCCGCTAGTACAAAAATACTCCAACTTTTAAACCTATTTATGTATATTTATTGTTAATATAATTTTAGTTGGTCTGATCGTTGTTAATGTAACAAAAAGTAAAGATTTAATAAATTGATTAAAGGCTTACCGCCTTTAAAACAGTATTCGAAAATGTACAAATCATAACCGAATATCGAATTAAAATATCGGCATGTGCATACGATATTAGTAGGCAAAAGTAAACAGTGATGCCAGCCAGCAACAGCTAAACACAGTTGTTCGGATACGCTTCCCAACACAATGTCGTGAATACCAAAATGTAATTGTAAAATGCAGATGTATTACGCGTCGGTTTATCTCGAGGGGCAGCTCCGGCTCCAAACGATACTCTCTTTGGTGGTTTGCGCATGCCCGCCGAATCACATATCACTACACAAAGAATAATTACTCAACAAACAGTATTTGCCGGACACTCAAAAAAAGCATTTCATAACAACCATCGACAGCAGCTTAGACGCGCATTTTCAATTCTAACGGGCACATTTAATTTCTGGCAGCACTTAACAAAATATTCACCACTTGAACACATGTATTCTTTCAAATAATGAGCATTTGATACACTATTCGTTGGTTATCTACTAAAGAATATTTATTAACACTTATTTACACTTTTACTCTTAATGGCTAAACTAATTTTCTTATTACATTAATCTGACTTTTAGTCTCGGCAACTTTTGGCAATTGCCTCTATGATAAATTAAATAAATTAATAAGTAAATAATATAATATAGTTATAGCGGAAATGAAAATTATGTAAACAAAGATCAGATAATGCACTTTATGTAGTCTGTAAAAAGTACAATAAAGGAACAATTACTTATGTATATGCGAGCATAATTGTATTATGCAGACATAGACAAAGGAGATATAAAGAGGCTATATAAACGAACAGTAAGTTGTACAAAAAATAAAAGAATTCAAATTGAAATTTCTAAGCCAGTAATCTGTGTACTTGTTTTCGTTTTTTCTTTTCATATGTATAGCTAATTAAAATAATTACAATTATTAAGTATTCATTACATGACTTATAGTTAAGTCGTAATTTTGCTCTCGTAATTAGAACATTTTTTATGTATAATAGTATAAATAGAGATACGCTTTCAGTTCGCAAAATCAGTGTTAACGTTAAATTCGCAGTGGCAGCACATCAAAACTTCAAGAAGATCGACAACACAGCGGTGCGTATTAGTGGAGCTACTGTATACAGTTGTCCATAAGGTTCTAATCGACCAAAACGGAAACTAATTGAGAATAGTACAAATTGAAACGCGCTTAATAACAAAAGGAACACCTAAGTGACATAACAGTGACATCTAACGTGACAGCAATGCGTCAAAATGGACGCCAAACAGTTTCGCGAGTTTGGCAAAGCCGCCGTTGATTTTATCGCAGACTATGTGGAGAATATTCGCGAATATGATGTACTACCCTCCGTCGAGCCCGGCTACCTTTTGCCAATGCTGCCCAAGCAGATGCCCGAGGCACCAGAAGCTTGGCCTGAGGTTCTATGGGACATCAATCGCGTGATCAAGCCGGGCATCACCCACTGGCAGTCACCCAACATGCACGCCTACTTTCCCTCCATTGCTTCCTATCCGTCTATAGTGGGCGGCTTCCTGTCCGGCGGTCTCGGCGTCGTTGGCTTCAGTTGGGTAGGTGCAGTCAATCCTCAACATTAAATCAAAAATCAATTATTTTAATTGTCCATAGAACTTTGATACAAGAAACACGAACTGAGTAAAAACGAATATACATTTTAGAGATTGAACAGCCTGTTTAAATCATAACTTGCCCACTGTTAGCCTTTTATATTTTCTTCTCTTACAGATCTCTAGTCCGGCATGCACCGAGCTTGAAATGATCGTCATGGACTGGATGGCCAAATTCATGAATTTACCTAAACATTTTTTGCATGAGACCGATGGTCCAGGTGGCGGCGTCATTCAGGGCTCGGCCAGCGAATCTGTCCTGGTGGCTGTCCTGGCGTCCCGCGAGCAGGCCGTGCGCAGAGAACGCGAATGCCACCCGGAGCTGAGCGAGAGCGATATACGTGGCAAATTGATTAGTTCTATGGACAATTAAAATAATTTATTTTTGATTTAATGTTGAGATTTGACTGCACCTACCCAACTGAAGACAACGACGCCGAGACCGCCGGACAGGAAGTCGCCCACTATAGACGGATAGGAAGCAATGGAGGGAAAGTAGGCGTGCATGTTGGGTGACTGCCAGTGGGTGATGCCCGGCTTAATCACGCGATTGATGTCCGATAAAACCTCAGGCCAAGCTTCTGGTGCCTCGGGCATCTGCTTGGGCAGCATTGGCAAAAGGTAGCCGGGCTCGACGGAGGGTAGTACATCATTTTCGCGAATATTCTCCACATAGTCGGCGATAAAATCAACGGCGGTGTTCGAGTACGAACATGTGACGAAGTGAGATGCTGATAGCTGACCCATGCAAGCCAGCATTGTTTAAATAGAAACATGAGATATGCTGATAGCTAGCTCATGCAGCGCCCGCAAGATTAGGCACTTGAGGCTGGCTTGCATGGGGTTAAGCTATTTTTAGAGAGGTCGATGGAGTGAGTCGTCTTACAAACGGCCGCACTCGATAAGGGACCAATGCAGTTGCCTTAAGCGGCTGCATAGTGTATTTCTATGTATTTTAGGTTTAAGACTTTTATATAAATAAAGGGCCTGCTCGTCAGAGCGGGGAGTCTGAAAAGAACTCGCAAAGTGTATAGTAATTATACATTTTTGGTCCTTCGAGCCGGATACAGTTTTACACTATACGTAATCTGTATAAGTTGAATTCCGCGCCGGATACAGTTTTACACTATACGTAATCTGTATAAGTTGAATTTCGCGCCGGATACAGTTTTACACTATACGTAATCTGTATAAGTTGAATTCCGCGCCGGATACAGTTTTACACTATACGTAATCTGTATAAATAGTTCTACATTAATATAGTGTACATTAATGTAGTGAGAGTAAATATGTTGTGGAAAAAGCAGCAAGAACTGCTAAAAATTGAGCCGTCCACATCAAAAAAAGAGATTGGTGGACGGTCCGAAGAAATGACTAAGTCTTCCAAAGAGGAGATAGGTCGAACGGTTCCTTCAGTGAGTGCTACGGAGGCAATTCTGGAGAAATTAGATAAATATGAGTGCCAGCTACGAGATGCAATGTATGCGGCCAAAAAATGCTTAGAGAATCCGACGATAGACCAGGTTCGGACTAGCAAGAACTGGTTAAGGGTTCGTAGGTGGCCCGTGGCAAATATCCTATCAGCGATCGATAGGCATTACGAGCCATGTGAGTTCGATCATGATGTCAGGAAAGAACTTTCGACGGAATTTGAATGGCTGTTATATCAAATCGATTGGCGGACCCACCAACGCGAAGAACGCCATTCCAGAAGGTTCAGCAACGTCGAAGTCTACATGGAGCAACCGCAAACCAAGGAGCTCAAGGAAGTGCGCGTCAATAGCTACAAAAAGAAGCGTCGCGATTTGGGCGAATACAAGGCGCTACTGAAGGATGCGCAAACACAGTTGGAACAACTAGCGGCGGAGCATCGCAAATGGGATGAGGTGGTGCTGCGCACAATGAAGCAACAGCAAAAGAAGAAAGCCGAAGCCGAAGCTGATCTCACAGTGGTAGAGCAATCAATGGAATCCGAGTCCTTTGAGTCAGCCAGCAAAGCGGAAGAGGCCAAAAAGAAATGTCCACTTAAAATCGACGAGCAGCCGCAGGAAGAGCAGGACCAGGAAATTAAGGCAGTCAAGTTTACTGCCAATTCCAAGTCACCAATCAAGGAGGAAGCTAAAAGTGAGCCGACTCCAAAGGAGGAAGCTAAAAGTGAGCCGACTCCAAAGGAGGAAGCTAAAAGGGAGCCGACTCCAAAGGCGGAACCCAAAAGCGAGCCAGAGATCGAAGTGAAATCGAAAATCGAGCCAGCGGAGCAACCAAAGAGTGATCAACCCAATGAGGAGCAGTCAAAGCCAGCTGGGGTCGGTCGTGGACGTCGTCCACGCAAGAAACGCAAAATGCAAACGCAAGATGTTCTCAAGAAATTGCAAGAGAGTGAACAGCAGTCGTTGACGCGATGCAACGACTTGAAAAAGAAAAGAGACTGGCACCATATTCCCCCCGGGAGTTCCCACATGGGAGGATTATGGAAACCTCGAGCTGAAGCGAAGAAATATAGTCTGAAGCGGATCTTTCGAAACAATAGCTGCACCTATGAGGAGTTTTCCACTCTACGATGTAGCATAAAGGCGGTGTTAAACTCTCGACCGTTGATCCCAATGGAAAATGAGAGCGAGACGGACGATGCACTCACCGCTGGACATTATCTAATGGGTAGGCCACTTATAAGAGCACCGACAAAGGAGATTCTGCCCACGATCCTCAACAGAAATTGCAGCACATCGGAGAAGCCACCAGCTTGTTTGGACGTGTCCATGTCGCCGCCTCCAACTCAACATTATAAGGCACCGTCTTCGCATCGCAGACGCAACTCAGTGCTGGCAATGCGTCCGCCCCAATCGCCTGTGGCAATCGATACTTCAGCTGTCCATGGACGTCACGACTATCCACGGGGTGACACGGAGGAGTCCACGGACTCGGTTAGGCGCCATAAACTACAGCCACCGCCGCAGTTACGTGTTCAGCAGCTAATCAATGAGTCCAAGCAGCTGATAAATTCTACGTCGGATCTCAGAGCAGCATCCAAATACCGCAATCGGCAGCGGCAGTCGCCACATCATCATCGTTATCATTTGGATCCGGTGAATGCGCATTGCAGTCATCGCAACTCGCTGGACAACCATTTTGATAATGATGCTTCAGGCAAACCGTTATACCACAGCAGCCCGCTGGGCAAGTAGCATAGTCAGCGCCAAGTCAACTATATAAATCCGCATTACAATGACACACAGTTCATAAATCGTACGGAAGATCGCAGCAGGAATAACCCAATGAATAATAGAAGCAAACGCTTTGCAAATGGACTAGAAGATCAATTGAAGGAAACAAGCGAACTACAGGACTTCATGCCACGCATCCTGGGATAACAGCTGGGCACAAACTACAAACTACAAGCAGCATAAAAACTTAACTTTAAATACGAACACTAAGTTTACATTACAGAAATTTGATTTAATGCCCCCCGGAGAATGTTCGAGTACGAACATGTGACGAAGTGAGATGCTGATAGCTGACCCATGCAAGCCAGCATTGTTTAAATAGAAACATGAGATATGCTGATAGCTAGCTCATGCAGCGCCCGCAAGATTAGGCACTTGAGGCTGGCTTGCATGGGGTTAAGCTATTTTTAGAGAGGTCGATGGAGTGAGTCGTCTTACAAACGGCCGCACTCGATAAGGGACCAATGCAGTTGCCTTAAGCGGCTGCATAGTGTATTTCTATGTATTTTAGGTTTAAGACTTTTATATAAATAAAGGGCCTGCTCGTCAGAGCGGGGAGTCTGAAAAGAACTCGCAAAGTGTATAGTAATTATACAGGCGGCTTTGCCAAACTCGCGAAACTGTTTGGCGTCCATTTGTTTGTTGTCAACTAAATTTAATTTAATTGAATTTAAAATAAAATTAAAATTATGAATAAATTTAAAAATAAGAAATATTTATATGATTTCTGGGGTATTTAAATGCAAAATTGTCCAGAATTTGTTGCATGAATTGGGGAAAACCCAGAAAAACCCAATCAGACCAAAGATAATTAGTAAGAATTAGTTGACCACCACCTGTGAATGCAAAATAGTTATTACCGAGATAGGACATTTAAAATTAAGTTTTTAATTATAGAAATGGAGGACTCTGAATTGATTACATGGTATAGTTTGTTATAATCATCACAGAGTACTCGAAACGGTTCATGCAAGGAATAATTAGTAGTACAGCGATTAAGAGAAAGTGGGAAGAAATAACAAGAAGGTCTAAAGGGGACACACAAATTTATTTGTCTCATCAACGCCTCTGAATCGATTTCACCTTTAAGTAATTTAACTACAAACATAACTCCTCGCATAACACGACGGTTAGTTAGGGAGGGAAGGTTAATAAGAAGCAGCCTATAGGTGTATGGACGAAGTACACCCCAGTCAAACCGACGAAGAGCAAAAAGTAAGTATCTCTTCTATACATATTCTAATCTACTTTGATGAATATGATATCGTGGAGACCACACACAAGATCCATATTCCAGAATTGGACGTACAAGAGAAGTGAAAAGTATCTTGGTCGAATAAGGGTCATCAAATTACTTAGATCAACGCTTTATAAAACCAAGAACTTGAAAAGCTTTGTTGACAGTGAATATCGAATATTGAATATCGAATTTTAACCTGTGATCAAGAAGTAAACCTAAATCATTTACTTCATTCAGTCTATCAAGTGGCACCCCATCGAGCGTGTAACTAACAAATTACACTTAGAGCAGATTCACTTTACACCACGACAAAAAGTAAAATAAGTCCGCCTGCAATAAGCAATGAGAGGTCATATGAGTATACGTCAGGCTCAACTTGACGTCATCAGAATACATTACTACGTTAGAATACAATATTACAGAAGGAACGTCATTAATGAATAGGTTAATAAGCACTGGACCCAGGTGACTACCCTCGGGTACACCACAGCACCAAAAATGCAATTAGCTCTTTGATCAGGCTAAGGCATTTGGTAATCTTTTGCTTTCGTATCTTCATAGAAAACGAAGTTAGGTAACGAAGACGATTTGCGTTTCATGTTCACAAAGTTATAGAACTGCTTAGGATCTTGTGCAAATTGCAGCCTACAACGAAGAAGGTAACTATGATAACAACGTGAGTTGTGAGTAATAAAAGTTGCTCTAGCAAATAAATAGGGACAGTAATCAAAAGGATTTCTTGATCTCTTAAACTTCTTATAATACCTGGACTTCACATTTTGCAACCTATCTGATTCCTGCGAAAACCAGGGAGGCATATTAGCCTTCCCAGCATTCGAACGGGGAACACAAGCATCCAAATGTGAGTCAATGGCAGTTTACAATATTGACACAGCATTATCCAAATTGGTACAGGAGTAAAGTTCTGACCAATCAGTGTCAAATAATCATTGATTAAGTCTTACAAAATCTGCTTTACGGCAGCAACGATTCTTACGTGTAGGCACAATAGTTGGCAGCTCTATAATCAAAACCAGCGAAGGATGATAAGGATCTTCGGGATTAACAAGTGGATCACAGCGAGAGATAATACTATAAGTAGGATGAGATACAAAAATTAAATCAAGTAAACGGTCGTTGCAGTTTCGAATAGGGTTAACTTGAGACAGTGACAACTCATGAAGCCCATCAATGAATTCATTTGAGCAAAGTGGCACCAATTAAAGATTAAAGTCACCGCATACAGTCAAATAGTCTCTATCAGAAAGCATAGAGGAAATATATTGGTTAGCGGATAGATGATTCAGATATATTGAGACATCTGATTGAGGTGGAATATATGAACAAGTGAGCTGAATTTTAATAATTATAAATTCAATGTCTAGAGCAAATGGAGGTAAGACATAATCTGATGCAAGATCATGACACTTAGGTGTTAA
>JAWNLQ010000198.1:0-15167 GCA_035042225.1 Drosophila incognita
GGTTTTGTAGATATATATATTTATTTCACTATATGAATGTGGGCACAACTTAACGTGTTGGCTGTATTACAAGAACTTTTTGATTACAAGGTTATTTGACGACCGTTAACATATTAGCTTTCTGTTATAGATAACAGCGCTGAGTGCGCTGTGTGGAGGCTGCTAACAGCGCGGAGTGCGCTGAGAGCAGATTGCATTGACAAGAGAGAGGATGTGGATCGTAGGCTATGTTAAGCCAGCTGATGAAGCCCGGCTTAACATATCTCACATAAACACTTGATATATAATATAATATATATTATCGTCTGTGCCCACCTTGAACAAAGTTTAGGTTGGGAAATCGATTAAATCGATAATTGCAAATCTCCCACAAATTGAAAGCTGGAGTGACAAAACTTGAAACGTTGATTGTCTTCAAAGAATGCCATATAAATGTACATACCCTAACGAAATCTTGTCAATGGACAAGAACGATTACTAGGAACCTAGGAAAACGCTTACAGCCGTATCAAAAATAAAAAATTGGTGGAGCCCACCAGAAATGATTTCGCCCCACCGGAAGGGAGGAGCGCTACGACAAGTAACGTTCTTTTTTTGCGTGTTTTGAATATTTATAATTGCAACTGTCGGTTAAGTCAGCTGTTTGTTAGTGATGTGTAGATTTGTGTAGTGTCGTGTTATTGTACGGTCGGCGGGCATGGGTATGAATGCCGTCGTCTCTTATTTTTCTCTTATCATCCCTGCAGCTTGAAGTTGTTTTTCTTACTTTATGCGTATACAAATTATGGATCTTTGATCTAAACAACAACATATTATCAGAAAATATCTTACTTTCAAAAATTCATTCTTTATAGCTATTTATGCTTAACTTATCTATTGACGACTTTTTTACAACTGTGGATTTTTTAATGTACATTTTTGCTATAAGCCCTACAAACTCTAGCATTTCCCACAGTTTTCATCTTTCATCATACCTAATACTTTCTTATTGCACCTCTTAATCCCGAATTTTTCTGCTAGCTCTTTGGGATACTCAGAAGTATCAAATCTCATTTCAACATCTTCAGCAATATCTTTGAAGAAATCATTTGTCTCAATAGAATATCCTAGATCCCATTTTATCCTAGCCTCATTTTGGGTCCCCTCCCCTCCACACCATTCACAAAAATTTAAGTTTCCATTTTTAACAAGCCTTGCGCATATTTAATTGATGGCTAACATTCCATGATTTAGTTTTGCTTAAACATATGTATAAATATTGTGGTGAATTTTATTTAATCTGACGAGGCACGACAGAACTTTACTCTATATTTCTACACCTTATAAAATGAATGTAAGTTAATTAAACAAAATAAATGCGAGGCTTTTAAATCATTTGGGGACTCCCTAACCTACCTATAGAGCTTCCAGGGACAGTTGTGAGGGTATCTACTCACAAAAATAAATGTCGAACAAAATATTGTACAAATATATAGCTTTAGCGTTCTTCTCTTCTTCTTCTTTAAGTTAGCAAAATAATAAATATAAATGGAATTTGAATTTAGAATTTAAGGTAACATAATAAACTTAAAAATAATAAACAACAATTTATTAAAATTGCCCCATAACATTGGCCAAACCTATTTGCGCATCACTGATGTGGAGCCGATCTGAGCATTTGGTTTTGTGCGCCCAGCCTGCACACTGGTTGGAACGGACTCACTTCTATTTAATTTTGTCCAGTGTTGGTCCTCCAGTCCAAATTCACCTTGTATGTGTCAATGGTGGATCGGCACTTTTATGGATATTTTATTGATTTTTTTTTATTGATTTGCGTCAAATTCCCGCCAATTTAAAATCATAAATTTAACACATAATTTGGCAAGGGGAAAAAAAGCAACTTCCCCATATTTTAAAGCCATCCAATCATTGATCGAAAATGCCAAGACTTGTACCGGCAAGGCGAGTATAAGGTGTAAGGGCGGATACCAAATACCTGGATCGAAGACCCCAAATACTCTGGATTTAAAATCTCCAAGGCGGTGGACGAAAGCCGATTTACAACTCTGGCCGTCGCACTGTCCTCATGGCAGTATAACATTTTTTTTGGTGCTCCATCAAATCACACAAAAAACGATAAAAAGAAATAGAAAAAAATTAACATAAACATATATATATGTATATGTGTGTATCAATATTTATGTGATACCTATATATATGTAATATATGTTCGAGTATCAACATGTGACGCTCTCAGCTGCTGCTAGCTGGCTCATGCAGCGCCCTCAAAATTAGGCACATGAGGCTGGCTTGCATGGGGTCTAGCTATTTTTAGAGAGGTTCGATTAGATGTCGATGGAGTAAGACTTACAAACGGCCGCACTCGATAAGAGACCAATGCGGTCGCCTTACGAACGGCTGCCTAATGTATTTCTATATATGTATATAGATTTAAGAATTGTTTGTAAATAAAGGGCAGTTCGAAACTAAACGTCGACTCCACGCTTCTAATCTTCTTTAGACATGTATATAAATAAAAGTATAGATCCATATATTTATATAAATATGTATATATAACTAATTATATACCATATAAATAAATATAAAATCAAATAATTTAGTGTAGTGAAAGAAAGATATATATATAACAAAGTTAAAAAGCTCTGCAGTTACAAGCGCAGAAGTACATCGAAATAAAAGAAGAAACAGTGTTAATAGGCTTAAGAGCTAAATTGTTTCTGTGTTCTCAAGCCAATTCAGTTCTCTGTGTGTGACTAAACACCGTGGACAAGGTTCACGAAGTGAAAAGTATATATGCAATATAACCTTAAATTTCCATAATTCCATTTCCATATTACATTCATAAATAATAGAACGTGCCCCTTAATATACAGAATTAAATAAATAAAAACACACAATAATTTAACAACAACAACACCGTTTACGAGGAGGCCTTCATCGTGGAGTAATTTGGGTGAGTGATTGTGTTGTTTGTCCCACTGTAAAGGCCAGCGCATGCGTGCCGCGACGACAAAACGAAAATGAGCAAAAGGAGAGAGTGAGAGAGACAAAAAATTGAGAGCGAGCCAACGCGAGCGTGAGCGAGGTTCCTCGCAAGCGTGAGCGTGAGCTTTGATCATGATTAAGCTCTAAGGCTCTTGCACTCTCCTCTCCTCTCATCGATGTTGATATTCTTGTGGTCCGATTAACTTTTGCCATGTAACTTTTAATGATGCTCATTCGATTGTGTTCAGAGCTGTTGCCTCTTTGCTTTTTGAAACATTTAACGTAATGCATAATGTAATAATGCTAAACAGAAAATTTTTAATTAACGTAAATTATACCTGCCTTATTAAGTTTGATTACAACATTTATCTACTCTTATCATAATCGCCTACATATATACACTTATTACTTTTTACATATACATACAAATTTATGCACAGCAGTGTTACTGACTTGACTTCAAAACATGTGTAAAAATGTAGGGGGGTGTTTGATTGTTCCTTCCGTCTTTCCTTCTCCAGAAAAAGGCACTTGATGGTTTTGCTTGTTTTCACTTTTATGTATTTATTTCACATGAATATTTTCTACTTCTTGGTAGTTTTGCGGTTACAATACTATTGATTTAATGTTAATGTTCTAACATGTATGTTGCTAATAACAGCGCTGAGTGCGCTGAGAGGAGGTTGCATTGCAGAGAGAGAGGATGTGGATCGTAGGTCCATGATGCCAAAATGACACCAGTTGATCAAGCCTGGCTTAATACAACCAACCTAATCAATCTAAATAATTATTAAAATGAATAAAATTAGTATTAGAGTAAGTTACGCACTACACTGAAAGAAAAAAAAAATATATATGTACAAGCAATAAAAAAATAAGTAAATTAAATAATAATTTAATATAATTTTTCTTTTGTTATGACGCAAGGTACAAGAAAAATGAATATCGTCATTAAAGCTAATAAAATAATCGTTTTTTTTTTAATGTAGCAATTTAATTTAATATTAATTAACCTAATGAAAAGTTACAAAATTTTGTTTTGTACAAAGTATAAATAATAACAGGGAATCTAAAAATTAAATAACGTATACATATAACTGGATTTAACATATTACATAACATCAAATATAACATTGTTGCACATTAACTTTACAATTAACGTCCAGCTGTCAAGAGGTCGCTGGTGTGGAGGCGCTTTAAGCGTCGACGGGTTGTAATCGACCCTAGTGAGCAAGCCAATGGGTTAACGAGCACCAGGAAACTGCAGCTGCAGTATCAGGCGCGTCACCGGGAGTGGCGGTATGGGGGTGTTGCTCATATTGGTGCAAAATTTGCGCACACCGAGCACACACACTCTACCAGAGTGGTGGCGGCGCACGCACAAATCACACTGAGTGAGGGCCTTTTGCAAAAATAGCTTTGCACCAGCAGAACTGCTCGCGAGCGTCGATAGTTTCAAATCGCGAGAGAGAGTAACGCGTCACACTCACACGCGCAATTGCCGATGCTCTGCAGCAAGCGGACCGAGCTGCGCGCGTCGTGCGTAACTGAGAGAGAGAGAGCGATTAGCAGGCCGCTAACGGAAAGTGTATGGGGAGCGACAAGAGAATTTTAGCTTGACTTGAACTCTCAAAGGTACCGAAAATGTAAAACAAAATCAAAAGGGCAACGCACTGAGCGAGAGCGTAAGCAATTTGTTTTTGTATATTGTTATTGTTTTGAATGCCATGGAATTTGGCATAAGTTCACAGTCTTATTTTTGTGTGAATTTAACACAAATTTAACAATTTAAACAAAATAATATTGTTACAAATTTAACTACATTAATATTATAGTTAATGTTGCCACTAACTGGAGTGGTCTTGTCCATTAGAAATGCTTATAAAGCAGAAAAATTGCCACAGTCACCAAAATACACAGGCAAAATGATCATTTTTAAAAAATAATCACTTAGAACAATTTTCTTTAAAAAACAAAATAAAATAAATTAAAATTAGACACATTAATGAAATTAACAGGCTTTAAGAAAAAAAAAATTCAAATATTAGTTTTTAAGCATTCATTTGTGACTCTCCCCAAACCAAATGAAAATAATATATATAATTACGTTTTTGATGCGAGAGCACATCAGCTGTATCAAATTAAAATCCGACAATTTTATTATTTATGTATTTTTTATTTAAACACAAAATTATAGTTGGACAATTTATTATAGATATGTTTTTTATTAAACACCAAAATTATAGTTAGACAGTTTATTATTAATATATTTTTATTTAGACACAAATATTAGGTTATACAATTTATCGTTGATATATTTCTTATTAACACAAATTTATATTCAGACAGTTTATTATTATTATACTTTTATTTAAGCACAAATATAAAGTTATACAATTAAAAAGCACGTGCATACAAAATGATTCTCCACTTATGCTAGTGGTTTAGTTAAAATGAAAACTCGCATTTGTCTCTTCTGCGATGTTGCAGCTGTGTCGCTGCTATCCGCCAGCAAGAAAATATACATAGCCAGTATACGATTTACGATCAACCTGATCGCCAGCCCAATCGGCATCAGCAAAGCCCTCGAACGCCCTTCCACACTTTTTGTAGTGTATCTTTAGGTCCACTGTAGACGCTAAATACCGCGGGACATGCTTCACGCCTGCAAGGTGTTCGCTATGCGGATCCATGTTCCGTTGAGCCAATTTTGCAACCGAGTGCAAAATATCCGGTCTTGTTGTCAGAGCCAACCACATTAGCTCTCCCACTTGTGCTTGGTACGATGCCTTATCCACCTTTTGACATCGGCTGCCGTAACAAGCCGTCTGGTACTCAGCATCCAATGGCGTAGCTGCTGGTCTGCAACTTTCCATGCCATGGTTACGCAAAAGATCCTTGATGTATTGCGTATGGCCCAGAGTGATCTCTCCAAGTTCACCCTCACGTTGGATTTCCATGCCAAGAAACAGTTCTAGTGGCCCCTTGTCAGCGCATTCAAACGACTTCATGATATCAGCTTTTATGCTGACCAAGTCCGATTTCGATTGACAAGCTATAATGAGATCATCAACGTAAACTAGGATTAGTGCCAAATTACCTCCCTTTCGCTTGTAAAGACAGGGCTCATTGTCGCATGCGATGAAGCCAATTCCACACAAGATGCTGTAGAGCTTGGAGTTCCACTCCCTTCCAGATTGCTTCAATCCATATATCGCCTTTTTTAGCAGCAACACTTTGCCCGCCTGATTGCCGTCAGCATATCCTTGCGGTTGCTTCATATAAACAGTATCTCTTAGATCGCTGTTCAGGTATGCAGTACATCTATCTGGTGTAGGTACAACTGCAACTCTGCCGCTAATGCCAAAATAAATCGCACGCTCTCCAGCCTGCAAACCGGTGAAAACGTTTCGCCGTAGTTAACACCATACTGCTGTGCGCATCCTTTTGCCACCAGTCGTGCCTTAAACCGTTGTATTTGGCCGTGAGCATCCCGCTTCAAGGTGTAGACCCACTTGCAGCCAATTGCACGATGACCTTTTGGTAAATCTGCCAGCTTCCAGGTTTGATTCGTAATCAATGCCTCATACTCCTTTTGCATCGCTTCTTGCCAAAATGAAGCATGCGAACTGGGCGTTGCCTCCTCGTAGGTTGCTGGAATGGGTACATCACTTGTAACCATTGCGCTGAGTATATTAAATTGCTTCCTCGGGCGACCAAGTTTGCCCGTCCTTAGCAATTTCGGTCTTCCAGGTCCAATACGAGGGATCTGCTCTTCTTCCAGCTCTTCGTCCTCTTTGTCACTTTCCAAAGATTCATCCGCACTACTTTGATCAGTTGCATCCGAGCGAGATGTGATGTCCTTGCCGGTGGAGTCAACCTTTTCCACTGCCTTTTGCTGGCGCCAGCCCATGTCTGCCGTTAACACACTATAACGGCACATGTCCTGATCGACATGTGTGTCAGACACGCTCATATGGCTGACAACCTGCGTTAGAAAGAGAGAAGGCGAAAGAGAGCAGTATGCAGCATTATTTATACACACACACCCACACACACAAGCATACATGTGCATGTGAACGTGAGTGTGCGAGCATGTGGCTATGGGTCAAGCCTGATTATTAAAAAACAGAAGTAATTATAAACGAGAATGTGGTTGAAAATTACTTTGACGGCAAACTATACGCAGTTTGAAATTTTTCTAAGTGCTTAAATTGCACACGTATTCAAAAAGCACAATGCGTAAACTGAATGTGTGTGTGTGCTTGTTTGCGGAGGTGAAACTAATATTCGTAATGTATTTCTGTATGAAACTTTGGGGAATAGCAAGTTTTGTTGAATTTGTCACGCCTACAATTTATAAGCGAAACTGCGTACATAAATCTGAGTCGAATTACTTACATTTTTCGATTGCACACAATGACTCTATTTCAAAAAAACCTCAATTTGCCATATTTTATTCTAAAATGTTTGCTCTGAAGTCTACTTAGTGATGTTGGAATTTCACTGATGCTTTAAATACAAATTACAAAGAGAAATACACTGAGGAAAAATGTTTACTGCTGAAATTTACTTGACATATTTCTCAATCTAATATAGTTGGAAGTGTTCAAGTACGAACATGTGAGATGCTGATAGCTGGCTCATGCAACGCACTCAAAATTAGTCACTTGAGGCTGGCTTGCATGTGGTCAAGCTATTTTTAAAGATGTTAAAGGAGTGAGACTGCAGTCGCCTCACAAGCGGGTGCGTTCGATAAGAGACCGATGCGGTCGCCTTACGAACACCTGCATATTGTATTTCTATATATGTATTTAGATTTAAGAATTGTTTATAAATTAAGGGCCTGATCGTCAGAGCAGGCAGTTCGAAACTAAACGTCGACTCCGCGCGTGTAATCTTCTTTCGACAGGGAGGCAATTTAAGTGTGTACGAATTATATATATATATATATTTTGAGTAAGTAAGTTTGTCAGACGGATATAAGTTAGTCATGCCAAGCAGTGAAAAATATTTACGTCAAATAATAAACTAAAATTTAAAACAGAAATTGCTTGGGAAGAAAGGGTTCTGTGAATTTGTACAGCCCTTATGTTGATAGCTTGTTGATTGATTTTGTAAAGTACAGACTTAATAATAAATTTCCAAAATTCCATTTCCATATTACATTCATAAAAAATAGAACGTGCAGAATTAAATAATAAAAACACACAATAAATTAACAACAACAACACCGTTTACGAGGAGGCCTTCATCGTGAAGTAATCTGGGTGAGTGATTGTGTTTTTTGTCCCACTGTTAAGGCCAGCGCATGCTGAGCAAAAGGACAAAGTGAGAGAGAAAAAAAATTGAGAGCGAGCCAACGCGAGCGTGAGCGAGGTTCCTCGCAATCGTGAGCTTGAGCTTTGATCATGATTAAGCTCTAAAGCTCTTGCACTCTCCTCTCTTCGATATTGATATTCTTGTGGTCCGATTAACTTTTGCCATGCAACTTTTAATGATGCTCTTTCGATTGTGCTCAGAGCTGTTGCCTCTTTGCTTTTTTAAACATTTAACGTAATGCATAATGCAATAATGTTAAACAGAAAATTTTGAATTAAATTAAGTTATCCCTCCCTTATTAAATTTGATTACAACATTCATATGCTTTTATCATAATCGCCTACATATATACACTTATTACTTTTTCATATACATACAAATTTATTCACAGCAGTGTTACTGAATTGACTTGATGTTTGATTCTTCCTTCCGTCTTTCCTTCTCCAGAAAAAGGCACTTGATTTTGGTTTTGGTTGTTTTCACTTTTATGTATTTATTTCACATGAATATTTTCTACTTCTTGGTAGTTTTGCGGTTACAATACTATTGATTTAATGTTCATGTTCTAACATGTATGTTGCTAATAACAGCGCTGAGTGCGCTGAGAGGAGGTTGCATTGCAGAGAGAGAGGATGTGGATCGTAGGTTCATGATGCCCAAATGACACCAGTTGATCAAGCCTGGCTTAATACAAGCAACCTAATTTTTTTTTTTTTTTTTTTTTTTTATGTTGCAATTTAATTTAATATTGATCAACCTACTGAAAGGTTATAAAATATTGTTTTGAAGGTTGAATATATAATAACATGGAATTTAGATTAATAACATAAACAAATAATTGGTTTTAACGTATTACAATATTACGTAACATCAAATGTAAAATTAAATACAACATTCATATACTTTTATCATAATCGCCTACATATATACACTTATTACTTTTTACATATACTGAATTGAAACATGTGCTTGAGAAAAAAATATACTAAATCTAAATAATTATTAAAATGAATAAAATGAGTGTTAGAGTAAGTTACGCACTACACTGAAAGAAAGAAATATGTATATATATGTATAAACAATAAGAATATAGGTAAATTAAATAATACCTTAATATAATTTTTTTTGTTATTATGCAAAGTGCAAGAAAAATGATTCTCGTCATTAAAGCTAATAAAATAAGCACTTTTTTTTATAATGTAGGAATTTAATTTAATATTAATCAACCTTATGAAAAGTTATAAAATATTGTTTTGTACAAAGTATAAATAATAATAGGGAATCTAAAAATTAAATAACGTAAACATATAACTGGATTTAACATATGACAACATCACATAAAATCAAATATAACATTGTTGCACTTTAACGTTATAATTAGAGTCCAGCTGACCAGAGGTCGCTGGTGTGGAGGCGCTTTAGGCGTCTGCGGGTTCTAATCGACCCTAATGAGCAAGCCAATGGGTTAACATGGTTATGTAACCGGTCATTGTAACGACTTGTATGTCGGTTTATTTGACTGATGACTGTCGGTACACAGAAGCTAGGACTACTTCGCCTTGATCACTAGAGTCTTTATCGCATGATGTTACAGAGAAGATTTTATGATCACTGCTGCTCCACCACGGAGGCGATCCGACGGATGATTGGCTAGGTGGATATCGTAGCCTGGTAGCCTATAGTGTAATCTGGAGCAGTAGCGAGTCTCACAGACCAACATTACATCTATTTGATGGCGATGAATAAACAACTCCAACTCATTGGCGTTATTTGAAAGGCCATTGGCGTTCCACACGCCAACGCGCATCCCAATTTGGCTGATTTATTGGCAAGTACAACGTGCAACAGGCTCATCATGGCCATCATTGTCTCATTTAACTTGTCGAATTTTGGCATAAGACTGTCAAGCTGGAGATTGGAGTGTTGATAATACTGATAAGTATGTTGCACTAGCTGATATTGATCCTGTGAGGGCTGATTATGTTGTTGACGCAATGGCAGCTGGTGTTGTTGTTGATGGCTTAGTTGCTGTTGACGCTCTTGCTGCATGTGCTGTTGCTGTTGGAGTTGCTGCTGCTGGCGTTGCTGCGAGTATTTCTCCTGATGCTGAGCGTTCTCTCGATGCCTAAGCATCTGGCGAACTTTATGTCGTCGCGTTTTGCTTGACCGCTGTTGCTCAGGAACTTGCGGAGCATCTTTTTGAGGCGGCAAAGGTTGTTGTTGCTGCTGCTGCGGCTGCTGGCGGTGCTGAAGGTGTGACCTCTGTCCTCCTTTAGTTGGTAGGAGTGAAACGGTGTTATCTTTTCTGTAAACATTCTCTGAATTGCCCTGTAAGCGTCAATAGCACTTGGCATGACTCTCACAGTTCCACCACCACTGCATTTAAGCATAAAGCTGTGAGCATTTAGTGCTTACAGCAGTCCAACAACGTTGGTCATACCCTCAGCGATAAGTGGAGGGGGCTTGGAAGGCCTTGTAGGCTGTGGTTCCGCAGTGCAAGTATTTGACAGAGAACAATCGCGGATCTCGGCAGCAGCACTTAGATTTGTGTCCTCATCGTCTACAATCGGCGGAAAAATTGGGGAAGTAGGCACAACTGTAGTCTTCTCTGCCATATCAACTGACTCGATGTCTGAGTCAGAATCCGACAGCAGATTCTCTAGTGCTTGTGGTGCTGCACGCGTTGCTGGCATTGTTGTTGGCGTTAATATCACCAATATAATTTTTGGTGTTTTTGTTAGTGTCATTGTTGTTGTTGGCGTTGTTTGCATTGGTGTTGATGTAATTGTTGTTGGCATTTGCAATTCTTGCATTGTTGACTTTGTTGTTGTTGTTGTTGCTGCTCTCCGAGCGAGAGTGCAGATTATATCGGAGTTCGCTGGTCTGCCTCGCAAGAGATGGCGAGCACTAAGAAACTGCAGGTGGGAGTGGCGGTATGGGGGTGTTGCTCATATTGATGCAAAATTTGCGCACACCAAGCACACACACTCTGCCAGATTGGTGGCGGCGCACGCACAATTCACTCTAAGTGAGGGCCTCTTGCAAATATAGTTTTGCACCAGCTAAACTGCTCGTGAGCGTCGATAGTTTCAAA
Organism: Drosophila incognita; assembly: GCA_035042225.1. Lineage (NCBI taxonomy): Eukaryota > Metazoa > Arthropoda > Insecta > Diptera > Drosophilidae > Drosophila > Drosophila incognita. The sequence goes on from JAWNLQ010000198.1 coordinate 11,402, forward strand.
TCGCGAGAGAGAGTAACGCGTCACACTCACACGTACAATTGCCGATGCTCTGCAGCAAGCGGACCGAGCTGCGCGCGTCGTGCGTAACTGAGAGAGAGAGAGCATGGGGAGCGACAAGAGAATTTTGGCTTGACTTGAACTCTCAAAGGTACCGAAAATGTAAAACAAAATCAAAAGGGCAACGCACTGAGCGAGGGCGTACTCAATTTGTTTTTGTATTTTGTTATTGATTTGAATGCCATGGAATTTGGCATAAGTTCACAGTCTTATTTTTGTGTGAATTAAACACAAATTTAACAATTTAAACACTTTAATATTGTTACAAATTTAACTACATTAATATTATAATTAATTATAATTAATTATAATGCCACTAACTGGAGTGGTCTTGTCCATTATAAATGCTTATAAAGCAGAAAAATTGCCACAGTCACCAAAATACGCGTTCGCCCTCGACGAAGCCAAAATGATAATTTAAAAAAAAATAATCACTTAGAACAATTTTCATTAAAAAATAAAATAAAATAAATAAATAAATTAAAATTAGACACATTAATGAAATGTAACAGGCTTTAAGAAAAAAAATATTCAAATATTAGTTTTTAAGCATTCATATGTGACTCCCCCCAAACCAAATGAAAATAATATATATAATTATAAATTGGAGATTTGAAAATGCGCCAATTGAAGATTCGACAAGAGTTTAGATTAGTAATAAATATAATTCTTTATTCCAAACACGTCTTATTCGATTGGTGTACAAAATATTACTCGTGTTATGCTAGTGGTTTAATCTATAAGGAAAGCTCGCTTCTTCTGCTGTGTTGTAGCCGAGTCGCTGTAGCTTTGTCGCTGCGTCTTTAGTTCTTGGAAAATGCGCTGACGGAGCGTAATTCGGATGGCTCGCTGGTTCTGTTGGATTTGTTTAATTACGGCGCTTAATTCTGGGATCTGCGTGATCTAGCCTTCTTGTTTATTTTTGTGGCTCGCTTGTTCTGTTGCAGTGAGTGTGGACATGAGGGATCTGCGTGATCCGAATATGTCACTATATATATAAAACAAAATAAAAACAAACCAAAATTCAAATTGCTAATATTAAGAAAAAATAAGTAAAGTAAGTAAGTAAACTAAAGAAAGTAAAATATTTCTTCTTCTTCCGAGTCATGGGGTCGTTAAAATGGATTGAGTTGTCATGCACATTTGGGGATCTGCAATTACAATTACCCTTGCAGATCATGGTAACGCGAATGTCCGGCTGTAATTTTGGCAATCGAAAAATTTCGTTGCTACCTTGAGCTTCAAGAATTTGAAGTGGTCACCGATCACTCCAGTTTAACGTGGCTCCGAAGACAACAAAACGTATCTGGTCGGATAGCTCGGTGGGTTTTTAAGTTACAATCCTATAAGTTCACAATTTCTCGTCGCAAAGGCAAGGATCACATTGTACCTGATGCGCTTCCCCGACTATGCAATGATGAAATTAATAGTATAGAGTGGGAAGGTCCCCAAATAGATCTGGAGTCCCCTGCATTTTTGAATGTAATTTATATGGATTTGAAGAAAAAGATTGACTCGGATCCAGATTAATTTCCCGATGTACGGGCTATCGATAAGTTCGTCTATATTCGTACTCAAAATGTCACCGGAGATTCTACACAAGAATCGCTGGCTTGGAAGCCCACTATAATGTATTGACGGCACACGGAGGAATTCAGAGGACAATTGAATGTTTCCGTAGAAATTTCCTTTGCCCAGGTTTGTCAAGAGATGTACGAAATTTTATTAGAGAATGTGATAAGTGTAAGGAGACTAAAGCTCCCAACGCGATCCTTTGTCCGCCAATGGGAGAGCAAAGAGTGTCATGTCGGCCTTTTCAGAAGCTGTACATAGACATACTTGGCCTGCTAATAGTCCTTGATCATTATAGTCGATACCATTGGTTATGTCCACTGAAGAAATTTAATACTTCGACAATCACAGATTCCAGCTAATCTGACTCTTGACAGTCGCCAGAATTATCTGGTGTTGGCCCTATAGTTAGATTTGAATTTTCGGACTAGCGCCTAAAGGTCAGCTGTGCGAAAAGAAAAATCAATCGTAATCTGTTGTCAGCAGCTGTTAACAGCTGTGCTAAAGAGAAGCTTGTGCTTCTTATAGCTGGCTTCCGAAGTCAAGGACGAATGAGACGCATCAAATTCCCTCCAATTTAAAATCATAAATTTAACACATAATTTGGCAAGAGGAAAAAAACAACTCCCCAAATTTTAAAGTCATTCAATCATTGATCGAAGCTGCCAAGACGTGTACCGGCAACCCGAGTATAAGGTGTTGCAAAGAACCTTTTATTTCGGTTAGGTTTAGCTATGCTAAAACTCAGTCGAGCTGTGGGTTCGTGCAACAAATTTATATTAGATGCGTTTGCTACAGTTAACAACACGTTACTTTTTTATATATGTATATTTAACAATGGTTTTATTTGTTCTTCACTTATTATTATTGTACAATTAAACTGCCATATAAATTGTCATTTTGATATAAATTGTTGTTGGCACAGTTCCTTAGAATGCAGAGTCAGACAAGTGGCCCGAAGTGCTGGGGCGGGGAACGACAGTGGGACAGGGACTGAGACTGGCATTGGGACTGGAACAGGGACAGAAACAGGGAATATCTGAGTTTTGTGACAGATAGCAAATAAGGGCGTTGCATTAGGGGCGTGGCAATATAAAGCTGTGTCTCGACTACAGCGCTTATGTAATTGCATTGTTTTGCCTCGACACTCCCAGAGAGACGCCCTTTTCCTAACCATTCCTGATTCTATATAAGTGCAGCATTTGCTTTGCTCGCTCGTGCTGTTCCGCGAGTCTCTGTGGGGAAGGTTAAGCGTTGAATTAAATTTAATTAGCCGCAACTGGCTAGTACACTTTTTATGGTGTTCAGGTTAGTGTTACTTTCAATAGGCTTTTAAGTTGCATTTACTGCATTTCAAATACACACTGCAGCTGTTCAACAGAATATACAAATTTATACATATATTGATGAACATAATTTTGTTCTATTTTATACTAAATTCTGTCAAGACTATTGTTCTCTGGCAGATTGTAAGTAAAATGGTTTGTTAACGGTTCAAAATGTTATTGTTGAATATTTTTCAGCTAAGAATACATAACTTAATTAAATTAAATTAGCAAATATTTGTGTTTAAAGTATTTTTAATAAACGAAAATTAAATATAAGGCTGCAGGTACGATATAATATTTTAATATGGATGATTTTAAGCTTTTAAAAGAGTGGTCCTCCAGTCCAAATTCACCTTGTATATGTCAATGCTGGATCGTCACCTTCATGTATGTGTTAATGTTGGATCGGCACTTTTATGGACATTTTATTGATTTAATTTCGTTCATTGGTTCCAATTTGAAAATTTTTATTGATTTTAGCTGGCAACACTTGGCCGAACTTTTCCTTTTTTCCTCGCAGCACTTAACCGAACTTGACTGACCGCTGCCTTTTTATTTATGATTCACGCAATAAGCGTGCAATTGAACTGCTGCTGAGCAATCGCTTCTCTTTTCAGATTTTCGATAGAGTGAATGAACGTAGGCACTTGTCCAAGCGCCAGTCATAAAATATAATATAAATAAACACACTAATGTGCACAACTTTGCAAGAATGGGACCAAGTCAGGTACATCTTATTAATATTCAAATTTTTTAGATACAAATTAACATTTAAGATTTCAGATTTATGAAAGATTAAAGCTTTCTAA
>JAWNLQ010000199.1:0-19496 GCA_035042225.1 Drosophila incognita
AGACTCCGTCGGTGCATTCTACAAGTGAGCTAGCATGAAACTCAAGTGGGCCATCCGAATTAAACTCCGTCAGTGCACTCTACAAGTGAGCTAGCATGAAACTCAAGTGGGCCATCGCCAGACCCAAGCGGACCATCCGACACCTCCACCAATAGGACAGCAGCGACACAGCAGCAACATCGCAGAAGAAGCAAATGCGAGTTTTCATTTTAAATAAACCACTAGCATAAGTTGAGAGTTATTTTGTACGCGAAGCCGAGAAGACGTGTCTTTTTGTTTAATAAATAATTATATTATTCCTAAAAAACCGTTGTCGGATTCTTCAATTGGCGCAGCCGGTACAGCACTCTCAAAAAAACGTAATTATATATATATATATATAATGATATATTTTTAGAATTGAAAATGCTCCAATTATATTTCTTTTGAGAGTTGTGTCAACTGCGCCAATTATGAATTTGAGAATCTTACTGGCTGCGTCGATTATGTACTGAGAATTGAAAATTCTACCAATTGAAAGTCCGACAACGGTTTTAATCAAAAGTACAATTCTTTATTTTAAAATCACGTCTTCTCGGTTTCGCGTACAAAATAACTCTAACTTATGCTTATGGTTTTATCAATTACGAAAGCTCGGATTTGCGTCTTCTGCGGTGTTGTAGATTTGTTGCTGCGTCTTTAGTTCTAGGATTTTGTTTACTTTTAGAAAATGAGCTGACTGATGTGTTTTTGCTGAGACAGCGTTGCTCTTATGAAATGCGTGGACGGGTGTGTTTATGCTGAGACGGCGTTTTAACTCTTATGCGCTGGCTCCGTTGGATTTGTTTACGTTTATACTGATCTGCGCTTTTAATTCTTGTGGCTGCTGGTTCTGTTGGATTTGTTTATTTTCGTTGCGTTTGATTCTGGGATCTGGGCTTTTAATTATTGTGCGCTGGCTCTGTTGGATTTGTTTACGTTTTTATGCTGATACGGCGTTTGAATTCTTGCGCTGCTGTTGCGGTTGCAGTGGACATGAGAGATCGGCGTGATCTGGATATGTCACTATATATAATTATATATTTGGATAATTGAAAATCCTCCAATTATATTTATTTTGAGAATTAATTGCAGCAACTGAATTCAATAACGGTTTCGATTAGCAAATAATAAAATTATTTATTCAAAATTACGTCTTATTCATTTGAGGTACAAAATAAATCTAACTTATGCTTATGCTTTGATCTATTAAGAAAGCTCGCATTTGCGTCTTCTGCGGTGTTGTAGCTGAGTCGCTGTAGCTTTGTCGCTGCATCTTTAGTTCTTGAATTTCGTTTGCTTTTATGAAATGAGTTGACGGATGTGTTTATGCTGAGACGGCGTTTTAATTCTTGTGCGCTGGCTCAGTTGGATTTGATAATGTTTATGCTGAGACGGCGTTTTAATTCTTGTGCGCTGCTGTTGCGGATTTGTTTATGTTTATGCTGAGACGGCGTTTTGATTCTTGTGCGCTGCTGTTGCGGTTGCAGTGAGTGTGGACATGAGAGATCTGCGTGATTTGGATATGTCACTTCCCCATCCCCTAGAAATTGGCTTGTCCGCAAGCGTTTAATGTAGGGTATAACTGTAAGTTATCTTTGGCGTTTTCGATGGTTGCTTGGTCTTCTTGTTCGACGTGTGGTGTCGGTGCACTACTATTCTTATATTTAATTATTAGTTGTTAAGGTTAATTTTTGAATTTGAACAAAGAATAGCTTATTATTACTATTGACAATACTGTCACTAATGTTAAGCTTATGATTAACAAGGCATTGTTAGTTTTTGTATGTACTCTTATGAGTTCTTTAGTTTCTAAGAATGCTAACGGCTCTGTTTTAGTTATATTATTACTGATATAAATGGTTTGTGTAAAGTCCGATAATACATTTGATATCTGGATACCTTCTAATTGAACAGAACAATTGTTTGCTTCAATTATGTTATTTCCTAAAATTTCGATTTGTTGTGGTATACACTTTTGATTAAGTGTGGTTTTAGGTAAGTTCCAAGTTAATATTACATTTGGTTCTATGAAATTTATTTCATAGTTTTTTCGTGTTTTTGTGTATTTAAATTCAACTTTTATTTGTTTTAAGAAACCGTTTATGCATTCGTTTCTTATTAGTTTTTGATTTGTTACTTGAATAAGCCAAATAAATATTTGTAACCTTTTCCTACTACGTTTAGGAGTCCTCGTTTCTGTCTTTTGATTATCTTTATTCCGTTCATTTCTCTTTGAAGTTTTTCTAATAGATATTCTATTGCGGGTTGAAAACGAAAGTCATGTGTCTGAGATATTAAATCTTGTGCAGTATTTTCGGTTTTTGTTAGGTTTACTGTCAGGCAATGGTATTCAAAATCTGAAGGTATGCTCTCAATGAGCCTGTTTTAAATAAAACGTACCCGTGTTGTGCTTTTATATGGTTTACTTATATACTTTGGGTGTTACTCTGAGTTATTGTTAACGTCAGTATTGTCATTATTAGCAGGTGCACTGGTAGATGAATCTTCCGTAGTTGACCTCAAATTATTGTTATATTTTATTTAAGTTTATTTTCTTTTTCTTCTTAAATTTAGTTTTATAATGTATGATTCTTCGGCCTCTATTTGTTTCTTCGAAAGGTTTGCAGTCTAACTTTTTTATTATGCCTGTTGTCGGAGGCAGCAGCTGCCAACAACCAATTAATTATAAGTATCGATAAGTAACGTAGCTTCGTAACGTCATCGCTTGCCCATCGCTAATCTTTGCCTTTGCATTCTTTTGTCTTCGGCTTGCACATGCAAGCTCATCTAACTCACTCTCGATTTAGCACTCGTCGATCGTGCATGGGCAAGCCGAGCACGAGCATCAAATCAAACATACAAACATAGATACATACAAACATACAAACGCAACACGTGCATCGCAATAAATCAAATATATTAAACCATGTAATTCAACAAACACATAAAACACACTCCACTGTAAATAAAACCCATACATGTCAATAGAATAAATAGTGAATTTAATATACGCAAATAGAGTGAACATTGTATAAATAAGAAATAAATAAATCACGCAAAATTAATAAAACTCAATTCGATTATAGGTGAGCGTGAAAAAGGCGCTGTCCTCAAAACATTTGGTGACCCCGACGTGATTTTTTTTATTTAATTTCTGTCATGTGTTGTGTCATTTGAAGTGCAAGTGAAAGGTTATTAGCAATGTGCTTAATAATCAATCTAAGCGTCTTCTGCATAATTCGATGCAAAGACCAACAAATACGCTCGCACACATACACACATTCGCACATTTTCGATTTCGTTTTCATTACGCGCGTGTACTCTTTTTTTTGTCTCCGTTTGCCCGCTCACATTCTTGCATTCGCATATTTTTGTAAATGGTACAGTTGACCACTTAACTGTAAATCGCCCAACAAATCATTAGTTGCGCTGTGCAAGAACTTTCGTGAACGCAGCGGTCAACCGGTACTTGCCGGTAATTTTGCTTGCATTTCGTTCGTCCTTTATTTCGCGAACAACCTACGTTCAAGCCTACAGTGGATCGCAGTTCAAGTCGACCAGTGTCAAGTGCTAAATCGAGATTCAGTACTGGCATATTGTACGACTTGCTTTGCGTTGGGCAAATTCGTCTGGCAAGTCATTTACCCACGCTTCAGAAGACCAAATTAGGCTGGATAGTTTCTGGAGGCTGTGCTATTCCCAAACACTCATCTCTAGCTGCAGCGAGCAAGCATGCGGAATCGGAACCGTTGTTCGATTTAGTCAAGCAGTTCTGGGAAATAGACAATAATCGCGGCACTGCAGATATGCCGTCGGACGAGGAACTATTTGTGAGCAACTATTTCTCCGCAATTATTCGCGTCTTGAATCAGGTTGCCTTGTGCGGGGACATCTGCAAGATGTACCGCTGTCTTCGCGTGACTCATCCAGACCAATACCTTCAATGCATCCTATAGCGCGACAAGGCGAGCGACGAAGTCCAGTTGTACACCTTAAACACCATTACATACGGAACAAAGCCTGCGGCATCTTTTGCTATTCGAGCTATGCAACAGCTTTCTTACGACGAAGAAAACTCGCTACCCCTTGCGTCAAAAATCATTCGAAGGGATTTCTACGTTGATGATCTAATTACTGGATGCTACACCATCGAAGAAGTTGTTGAAATTCGTCAGCAAGTCAAGGAGCTGCTCCGAAGAGGACACTTTCCTATTCGAAAATGGTGTTCAAATGAGGAAACAGCTCTGGATGGCGAGCTGGAAGCGGAATGCGAAAAAATGGTGATGTTCGACGATGGAACCGATGTCAAGAAGGCCCTGGGTCAGGCTTGGGATACCAACTCTGATTATCTGCTATTCAGTCCGTCGTCTACTCTCTCCGGCAACGTTGTAACCAAGCGTACAATACTAGCCACAATCGCCAAATTCTACGACCCCCTCGGGTTAATATCTCCTATAATCACCAAACTAAAGATATTTTTACAGACGCTGTGGAAGGACAAACTCAATTGGGGTCGAAGCCCTTCCTCAGTCTCTACACTCTGCCTGGATTGAGCACATCTCCCAAATAGCCGTAGCTGGTACGCTCAAATTCCCTCGCTTGGTTCTGCAGCGACACTCATCATGGGAAATACATGCGTTCTGCGATGCAAGCTTAGCTGCATACGGCACCTGTGTTTACGTGCGATCAACAGCGCAGGATGCCTACTCCTCTCATCTCCTATGCTCCAAATCAAGAGTTGCACCACTAAAAACGCTTACAATTCCTAAGCTGGAACTAGCCGCTGCGCATCTACAATCAGAGCTCGTCTCTAACATCGCTCAATGCGCACCGAAGCCACAAGCTGCCGGTTCAGCAAGCAGCAGCAGTAGCAAACTGCAGCCGGTTAGCAATGAATCTGTTACCAACATTGCCACACGCAAGGAGGCGGCGGGCAACCCACATAAATCAAACAGCAGCTCAGCGGCTGGCGCAACACAAGCCACCAAGCGGAGCAAAGTCGATGGCTGGAAGGAGTTGGTGCACAAAAGTAGCACCCAACAAACAACTATTGTGGGCGGCTCCTCCTCTTCCTCATCGGGCGCTGCATTGTCGCTGGGCGCTGGCAACGACAACAGCAACAACATGCTGCAACATCTGCCAGCGAGCGCTCATCAGCATCATCTCAGCCGGACACATCATTTGGCTGCATACAACAAACCAACACCACTTCTATCGCGACGTTGGAAAAGCTGTTCTCACATTTCACGAGCTTCGTACTCCTGTATGCAAGGTTTCTGCAATGTTGAACTCACGACCTCTTTGTCCCATTTCAGAAAACGCAAGCGATCTAGAAGTTCTCACTCCTGGGCATTTCCTGATTGGAACTCCATACGCCAATCATGCACTCAACGGGCACGCTTAGCTCAGCGCTGGCCAGCGTCATCCATATCATGTCCCTCCCCCACGTTGGTGTCCAAGGCGACGGGTGTACCGATGTCAATTGCCTCATCGTCATCCATATCATGTTCCTCCACCACGCTGGTGTCCAAGGCGACGGGTGTACCGATGTCAATTGCCTCATCGTCATCCATATCATGTTCCTCCACCACGCTGGTGTCCAAGGCGACTGGTGTGCCGATGTCAATTGCCTCATCGTCATCCATATCATGTTCCTCCACCACGCTGGTGTCCAAGGCGACGGGTGTACCGATGTCAATTGCCTCATCGTCATCCATATCATGTTCCTCCACCACGCTGGTGTCCAAGGCGACTGGTGTGCCGATGTCAATTGCCTCGTCGGCGCTGGGTGGCTCCACAATAATTCGCAGTAACATATTTCTGGAAAGGAATGCGTCTCGCGAGCTGCAATAATCAAACCTGCAGCTGGCACCGTCAAAGGAGCCGTTGGCAGGATCGCTGTTTTGCCCCCTTAGACCAAGTCGGTTGAAACCCTTGCGCTTTCAACGGGGGGAGTATGTCGGAGACAGCAGCAGACAACAACCAATTAATTATAAGTATCGATAAGTAACGTAGCTTCGTAACGTCATCGCTAGCACATCGCTAATCTTTGTCTTTGCATCCTTTTGTCTTCGGCTTGCACATGCAAGCTCATCTAACTCACTCTCGATTTAGCACTCGTCGATCGTGCATGGGCAAGCGGAGCACACGCATCAAATCAAACATACAAACATACATACATACAAACATGCAAACGCAACACGTGCATCGCAATAAATCAAATATATTAAACCATGTAATTCAACAAACACATAAAACACACTCCACTGTAAATAAAACCCATACATGTCAATAGAATAAATAGTGAATTTAATATACGCAAATAGAGTGAACATTGTATAAATAAGAAATAAATAAATCACGCAAAATTAATAAAACTCAATTCGATTATAGGTGAGCGTGAAAAAGGCGCTGTCCTCAAAACATTTGGTGACCCCGACGTGATTTTTTTTATTTAATTTCTGTCATGTGTTGTGTCATTTGAAGTGCAAGTGAAAGGTTATTAGCAATGTGCTTAATAATCAATCTAAGCGTCTTCTGCATAATTCGATGCAAAGACCAACAAATACGCTCGCACACATACACACATTCGCACATTTTCGCTCTCGTTTTCATTACGCGCGTGTACTCTTTTTTTTGTCTCCGTTTGCCCGCTCACATTCTTGCATTCGCATATTTTTGTAAATGGTACAGTTGACCACTTAAATGTAAATCGCCCAACAAATCATTAGTTGCGCTGTGCAAGAACTTTCGTGAACGCAGCGGTCAACCGGTACTTGCCGGTAATTTTGCTTGCATTTCGTTCGTCCGTTATTTCGCGAACAACCTACGTTCAAACCTACAGTGGATCGCAGTTCAAGTCGACCAGTGTCAAGTGCTAAATCGAGATTCAGTACTGGCATATTGTTCGACTTGCTTTGCGTTGGGCAAATTCGTCTGGCAAGTCATTTACCCACGCTTCAGAAGACCAAATTAGGCTGGATAGTTTCTGGAGGCTGTGCCATTCCCAAACACTCATCTCTAGCTGCAGCGAGCAAGCATGCGGAATCGGAACCGTTGTTCGATTTAGTCAAGCAGTTCTGGGAAATAGACAATAATCGCGGCACTGCAGATATGCCGTCGGACGAGGAACTATTTGTGAGCAACTATTTCTCCGCAATTATTCGCGTCTTGAATCAGGTTGCCTTGTGCGGGGACATCTGCAAGATGTACCGCTGTCTTCGCGTGACTCATCCAGACCAATACCTTCAATGCATCCTATAGCGCGACAAGGCGAGCGACGAAGTCCAGTTGTACACCTTAAACACCATTACATACGGAACAAAGCCTGCGGCATCTTTTGCTATTCGAGCTATGCAACAGCTTTCTTACGACGAAGAAAACTCGCTACCCCTTGCGTCAAAAATCATTCGAAGGGATTTCTACGTTGATGATCTAATTACTGGATGCTACACCATCGAAGAAGTTGTTGAAATTCGTCAGCAAGTCAAGGAGCTGCTCCGAAGAGGACACTTTCCTATTCGAAAATGGTGTTCAAATGAGGAAACAGCTCTGGATGGCGAGCTGGAAGCGGAATGCGAAAAAATGGTGATGTTCGACGATGGAACCGATGTCAAGAAGGCCCTGGGTCAGGCTTGGGATACCAACTCTGATTATCTGCTATTCAGTCCGTCGTCTACTCTCTCCGGCAACGTTGTAACCAAGCGTACAATACTAGCCACAATCGCCAAATTCTACGACCCCCTCGGGTTAATATCTCCTATAATCACCAAACTAAAGATATTTTTACAGACGCTGTGGAAGGACAAACTCAATTGGGGTCGAAGCCCTTCCTCAGTCTCTACACTCTGCCTGGATTGAGCACATCTCCCAAATAGCCGTAGCTGGTACGCTCAAATTCCCTCGCTTGGTTCTGCAGCGACACTCATCATGGGAAATACATGCGTTCTGCGATGCAAGCTTAGCTGCATACGGCACCTGTGTTTACGTGCGATCAACAGCGCAGGATGCCTACTCCTCTCATCTCCTATGCTCCAAATCAAGAGTTGCACCACTAAAAACGCTTACAATTCCTAAGCTGGAACTAGCCGCTGCGCATCTACAATCAGAGCTCGTCTCTAACATCGCTCAATGCGCACCGAAGCCACAAGCTGCCGGTTCAGCAAGCAGCAGCAGTAGCAAACTGCAGCCGGTTAGCAATGAATCTGTTACCAACATTGCCACACGCAAGGAGGCGGCGGGCAACCCACATAAATCAAACAGCAGCTCAGCGGCTGGCGCAACACAAGCCACCAAGCGGAGCAAAGTCGATGGCTGGAAGGAGTTGGTGCACAAAAGTAGCACCCAACAAACAACTATTGTGGGCGGCTCCTCCTCTTCCTCATCGGGCGCTGCATTGTCGCTGGGCGCTGGCAACGACAACAGCAACAACATGCTGCAACATCTGCCAGCGAGCGCTCATCAGCATCATCTCAGCCGGACACATCATTTGGCTGCATACAACAAACCAACACCACTTCTATCGCGACGTTGGAAAAGCTGTTCTCACATTTCACGAGCTTCGTACTCCTGTATGCAAGGTTTCTGCAATGTTGAACTCACGACCTCTTTGTCCCATTTCAGAAAACGCAAGCGATCTAGAAGTTCTCACTCCTGGGCATTTCCTGATTGGAACTCCATACGCCAATCATGCACTCAACGGGCACGCTTAGCTCAGCGCTGGCCAGCGTCATCCATATCATGTCCCTCCCCCACGTTGGTGTCCAAGGCGACGGGTGTACCGATGTCAATTGCCTCATCGTCATCCATATCATGTTCCTCCACCACGCTGGTGTCCAAGGCGACGGGTGTACCGATGTCAATTGCCTCATCGTCATCCATATCATGTTCCTCCACCACGCTGGTGTCCAAGGCGACTGGTGTGCCGATGTCAATTGCCTCGTCGGCGCTGGGTGGCTCCACAATAATTCGCAGTAACATATTTCTGGAAAGGAATGCGTCTCGCGAGCTGCAATAATCAAACCTGCAGCTGGCACCGTCAAAGGAGCCGTTGGCAGGATCGCTGTTTTGCCCCCTTAGACCAAGTCGGTTGAAACCCTTGCGCTTTCAACGGGGGGAGTATGTCGGAGACAGCAGCAGACAACAACCAATTAATTATAAGTATCGATAAGTAACGTAGCTTCGTAACGTCATCGCTAGCCCATCGCTAATCTTTGTCTTTGCATCCTTTTGTCTTCGGCTTGCACATGCAAGCTCATCTAACTCACTCTCGATTTAGCACTCGTCGATCGTGCATGGGCAAGCGGAGCACACGCATCAAATCAAACATACAAACATACATACATACAAACATGCAAACGCAACACGTGCATCGCAATAAATCAAATATATTAAACCATGTAATTCAACAAACACATAAAACACACTCCACTGTAAATAAAACCCATACATGTCAATAGAATAAATAGTGAATTTAATATACGCAAATAGAGTGAACATTGTATAAATAAGAAATAAATAAATCACGCAAAATTAATAAAACTCAATTCGATTATAGGTGAGCGTGAAAAAGGCGCTGTCCTCAAAACATTTGGTGACCCCGACGTGACTTTTTTTATTTAATTTCTGTCATGTGTTGTGTCATTTGAAGTGCAAGTGAAAGGTTATTAGCAATGTGCTTAATAATCAATCTAAGCGTCTTCTGCATAATTCGATGCAAAGACCAACAAATACGCTCGCACACATACACACATTCGCACATTTTCGCTCTCGTTTTCATTACGCGCGTGTACTCTTTTTTTTGTCTCCGTTTGCCCGCTCACATTCTTGCATTCGCATATTTTTGTAAATGGTACAGTTGACCACTTAAATGTAAATCGCCCAACAAATCATTAGTTGCGCTGTGCAAGAACTTTCGTGAACGCAGCGGTCAACCGGTACTTGCCGGTAATTTTGCTTGCATTTCGTTCGTCCGTTATTTCGCGAACAACCTACGTTCAAACCTACAGTGGATCGCAGTTCAAGTCGACCAGTGTCAAGTGCTAAATCGAGATTCAGTACTGGCATATTGTACGACTTGCTTTGCGTTGGGCAAATTCGTCTGGCAAGTCATTTACCCACGCTTCAGAAGACCAAATTAGGCTGGATAGTTTCTGGAAGCTGTGCTATTCCCAACCACTCATCCCTAGCTGCTCCGATCAAGCATTCGGGCACTATTGAAGAAGTTGCTAAAATTCGTCAGCAGGTCAAGAAACCGTCAAAAAGGAGGAACAACAACAGTTGGCTTCAATAGCCACTTTACCCTCCAGCAGCAGCAAGAAATCAACTAAAGCACCGAAGCCACAAACTGCCGCCTCAGCAAGCAGCAGCAGTAGCAAACTGCAGCCGGGTTAGCAATGAATCTGTTACAAACATTGCCTCACGCAAGGAGGCGGCGGGCAACACACATAAATCAAACAGCAGCTCAGCGGCTGGCGCAACACAAGCCACCAAGCGGAGCAAAGTCGATGTCTGGAAGGAGTTGGTGCACAAAAGTAGCACCCAACAAACAACTATTGTGGGCGGCTCCTCCTCTTCCTCATCGGGCGCTGCATTGTCGCTGGGCGCTGGCAACGACAACAGCAACAACATGCTCCAACATCTGCCAGCGAGCGCTCATCAGCATCATCTCAGCCGGACACATCATTTGGCTGCATACAACAAACCAACACCACTTCTATCGCGACGTTGGAAAAGCTGTTCTCACATTTCACGAGCTTCGTACTCCTGTATGCAAGGTTTCTGCAATGTTGAACTCACGACCTCTTTGTCCCATTTCAGAAAACGCAAGCGATCTAGAAGTTCTCACTCCTGGGCATTTCCTGATTGGAACTCCATACGCCAATCATGCACTCAACGGGCACGCTTAGCTCAGCGCTGGCCAGCGTCATCCATATCATGTCCCTCCCCCACGTTGGTGTCCAAGGCGACGGGTGTACCGATGTCAATTGCCTCATCGTCATCCATATCATGTCCCTCCCCCACGTTGGTGTCCAAGGCGACGGGTGTACCGATGTCAATTGCCTCATCGTCATCCATATCATGTTCCTCCACCACGCTGGTGTCCAAGGCGACTGGTGTGCCGATGTCAATTGCCTCATCGTCATCCATATCATGTTCCTCCACCACGCTGGTGTCCAAGGCGACGGGTGTACCGATGTCAATTGCCTCATCGTCATCCATATCATGTTCCTCCACCACGCTGGTGTCCAAGGCGACTGGTGTGCCGATGTCAATTGCATCGTCGGCGCTGGGTGGCTCCACAATAATTCGCAGTAACATATTTCTGGAAAGGACGGCGTCTCGCGAGCTGCAATAATCAAACCTGCAGCTGGCACCGTCAAAGGAGCCGTTGGCAGGATCGCTGCTCTGCCCCCTTAGACCAAGTCGGTTGAAACCCTTGCGCTTTCAACGGGGGGAGTATGTCGGAGGCAGCAGCAGCCAACAACCAATTAATTATAAGTATCGATAAGTAACGTAGCTTCGTAACGTCATCGCTAGCCCATCGCTAATCTTTGTCTTTGCATCCTTTTGTCTTCGCCTTGCACATGCAAGCTCATCTAACTCACTCTCGATTTAGCACTCGTCGATCGTGCATGGGCAAGCGGAGCACACGCATCAAATCAAACATACAAACATACATACATACAAACATGCAAACGCAACACGTGCATCTCAATAAATCAAATATATTAAACCATGTAATTCAACAAACACATAAAACACACTCCACTGTAAATAAACATGTCAATAGAATAAATAGTGAATTTAATATACGCAAATAGAGTGAACATTGTATAAATAAGAAATAAATAAATCACGCAAAATTAATAAAACTCAATTCGATTATAGGTGAGCGTGAAAAAGGCGCTGTCCTCAAAACACCTGTTTTCCTGAATGGATTTGTGGTTTTTGATTTGATAAGTGGCATTTCTCTATAGTTTGTATCTACTTCGTTAGTTTGTCTTTTTTCGTTTAGCTTATTGATCTTTTTAATTTTATTCAACTGGTTACTGTATGCTGGTGATCCGGCATAAATAAAGATATCAGCTGGTGATCTATCAGTAGTGCTATGTATTGTTTTATGATTATAAGTGTAAAGTATTATTTCGAATTTGGTTAACTTATTTTCTTTGTTTGTGTCCGAATTAATTATTCTTAGTTTTTCGTTGATTGTTTTATGAAACCGTTCTACGTCTGATATTCCGTTCTTGCTTGTTGTGATTTGAATTCTAACATTTTCTGAATCTAACCAAATTTTTAATGCTGCACTCATGAATGCTGCGTTTTTGTCCGCTTTTATTTCTAATGGTTTTCCCATTTCGTTGAATATTTTTAGTAATGCTCATTTTGCTTCTAACCAATCTTTACCATGTATTTCTATTAATGTAGCGTATTTTGAGTAAACGTCTATGCATGATAAAAATTGCTTATTATTGATCATATTAAAATCTATAACGTATTTTTCTCTAGGGTTGAAAATCTCAGGTGTTATTTCATAACGAAATTTGGTGTCCCTGTGTTCCACTTTTGACGCATTCGTTAATCATGTTTTGTATTAGTTTTTGGTAATCCGGGAAATAATATTTATGGTCGTTTAATATGGCTTGTTTCAATTCTGAATAAGTTTGGATATCTTTTAATTTTTTTGTGATTCTCATAGTTTTTATCGGACAATTTCTTTGTATTATTTCTAAATAAGCTTTTTGGAATATTGTGTAGTCATCTTCATGTGGGAAGTATATAACGCTGGTTTGTGCACAAAGATGATCTCTTCTGCTTTTTCTGGTGTCATTTCTATGTAAGTTATTAGAATCTTAGTTTTGTGAAAATAGCTAATTTTCTTTATTTCTTCGGTATTTGCTTTTATAAATTCTATTTGATGACTAAAATTATTCAATGGTTTTTCTGTGATTGGAATACAATTTTGATTATCCTCGTTTGCGCTATGCATTGTCGCTACTATGCTATCTTGAGCATTCCCCATACAATTTTCTTCTATGTTATTTTCTTCAGTTTTAATTCGTGAAAGTGCATCAGCTACATAGTTTTCTTTGCCTGGTATGTATTTTATTTCATAGTCGAATTAGTTTAGTCTTATTTTCCACCTTTGCAACTTCATGTTTGGCTCTTTTATGTTATTTAGCCATATGAGAGGTTTGTGGTCGCTAAGTATTTCAAAAGTTCTACCAAATAAATATGATCTGAAATTTTTCGTTGCCCATATTATTGCTAATAATTCTTTTTCTATTGCTGAGTAATTTATCTCGTGCTCGTTCAAAGTTCTGCTAGCATAACATATTGGTTTGTGATCCTGTGATAATACTGCTCCTAATGCATAATTACTAGCGTCTGTAGTAAGTGAGAATTTTTTCTTGAAATCCGGATATACCAATATTGGGTCGGATACTATGAGTAACTTTAATTTCTCGAAGGTTTCTCTGTATGTTATGTCTTTTTCATATACTTTTGCTCCCTTCTTTAGCTTTATGGTCATTAGCTTCGCAACTTTGGCGAAATCTGGGATGAACTTCCTGTAAAATCCGCATAATTCTAGGAATCCTTTGATTTCTTTGGGAGTTTTAGGAATTGGAAATTCCTTCCGTTGTTATTATGTGTCCTAGAAATTCTGTTTCTTTTTTCATGAATTCACAGTTTACTAGTTGTAGTTTTGTCCAGCTTTTGTTGAGAATGCTGTTTTTGCGATTGATTGCTCGTCCATCTGAATTTGATGAAATCCTTTAGCTAAATCGATTGTGGTGAAATATTGACATTTTCCGAGCTTGTCCAATATTTCATCCCTTACAGGTATGGGAAACTTATCGCAAATTGATTTTCGTTAAGGCCGCGATAGTCTACGAATATTCTATATTTTTTCTCTGCGGATGCATCTTCTTTTTTTGGTACGACCCAGATAGGAGAACAATATGGTGAATAAGATGGTCGTATAATGCCTTGTTGCATCATTTCTTTCATTTGCTTGTCAACTTCTTGGTCATAGCTTTGTGGATATTTATAAGGTTTCCTATAACAAGGCTCCTCATTTTTTGTATTGTTAACGTGTTTTACAGTATTTGTGAGAGTCAAATTGTCACTCTCATTATACTGAATATCGTTAAATTCAAACAAAACTCTTGTTAACTTCTTTTGTTTTTCTTCCTTATTTAGGTGTTCTAATCTAAATTGATTACTTTCAACTAATTCGTTTTCCAATGCGCATGCTGAATGTTTATCTTGTATTAGTGGTGGGTCTTCATATTGTTCTTTCTTATTTTCGTTTTCATATTCTTTTTCTTTATTTTCGTTATCATATTCTTCTTTCTTATTTTCGTTTTCATATTCTTTTTTCTTATTTTCGTTATCATATTCTTTTTTCTTATTTTCGTTATAATATTTAAATAAAAATTGGAAATTATTAAGTTTAACAAACTCATCCTCGTAATTGATCTCGCTTTTACAATCCTTAAGGAACGTTCGTCCTAAGAGGATGTCAAAATTTTTTGAAAAATTATGTATGTAAAATTTCTGATCTGCAGGACAAAGCTTGCTAGTTAAGGAAATTTTTATTCATTAAATATACTGATGACCTTGTGTCTGTTAAGCATCGCATTTGTGTGTTATTCAAAATTATTTTGATGAATGGGGTTCTGGATTCCTTTCCGAGGCTGTTTGATGAAAATTTGCTGCCCAATCCATTTTTGATTGACCACTGTTACTGGGTCTTTGTCTTTTTATGGGTTGGTTAGATGGTCTATTATTATTATTAACTGATTGGTAATTCATCGGGTTTTGTATTCTGCCCTGATTTAATTTGTGCTGAAATTCATTATACAATGCTTCGTTAACCATTGCTTCATTTTGTGGGTACTGATTAAAATTTTGTTGCCACCCAAAATTCTGATGATTATTTGTGTAAAAATTTTGTTGAGTTCTTGGGTTCTGATTACAGTTTGGGAGAAAATTTTGTTGATTTCGTGGGTTCTGATTATAATTTGGGTAAAAATTCTGTTGAGTTCTTGGGTTCTGATAATCATTTTTATTATAATATGTATTATTTAGAGGTATTATTTTTTCAAGTATGCGGTCCTCGTACAACTCTAATTCTTGGGCTACCGCTTTCAGTTTGTCATTGTGGATATGTCGTATCTTGCTAACTGCATATATAATCTGTCCGGTAGTCTCTTATTTATGACGTCCCTAACTGTATTATTTAATGCATTAGTATATAATATCTTTTTGTGTGGATTATTTTCAAATCCTAATTTATTAGTTATTACATGTGATTTGCGCTCGAGTTCTTCGAGGAACTTACGAAGACTTCCTCCATAATATGTGTTGTACACTCTTCTGAGGAGTTCCTCACAAGGTGTTTGAGTTTTGTAGGTAGAGATGAGGATGCTCCGTAGTGCTGCCCAATCTCCTGGTAAGTGTCTGAGTGATGTCTTCATAGCGTCGCCATGCAACTGCATCTGGATTGCGCTGTACAGTATGAGTTTTTGTCGCGCATCATTGGTTTGGTAGAGTTCCATGATTAAATCGATCCGTCTGATAAAGCTGCCCAACTCGTCCGTGTCTCCACCGAAGCTGGGTGCTTGGCGGATTTGCCAGAGTGCCTGGTTTAATGCGTCCGACATCGTTTTGTTGAAATAATTTTTTGTTGTCGTTTGTTTGTTTTAAATATGTTTCTTTCGCTTTCGTTTTGTTTATTTGTCATTTTTTTTGTTAACTTTCACATTACTGTTGTTTTATTTTTCTTTCCTTTTTTTTTTTTGTTCGTTTTTGTTGTTGTTTTGTTCACTTGTTGAAATAAATTTTTTTTGAAAGTTTATTCAATGCAAAAAAAAATTCTCCGTCGTCTGCCTCGAGTAATTGTTGCGGATTTGTTTATGTTTATGCTGAGACGGCGTTTTGATTCTTGTGCGCTGCTATTGCGGTTGCAGTGAGTGTGGACATGAGAGATCTGCGTGATCTGGATATGTCACTATATATATATACATAAAGTTTATAACTGATATTTAGCAAAAACACATCATTTTCAATTTAAAATTTATTTATTTATTATTTTTCTTGTTTGCGTTTTAAAGAATGGGTTTTTTCGATAATCATTAATACATTAGGTGAAAAATATCTAATTTCATCATCCTCCTCAGTGAGGTCGACCACCTCGATTGGAATTGTAGTCGTCAGCGTTGCCATGGTCTTCTCATCATCATAGGTGAGGTCGATTACCTCACTGTCGTTATCCTCTCCTATTTTCACTCGCTTTGAGCGGAAATGTTCCCCCTGATATAGGGGATGGTGTCCTCCTCAT
Organism: Drosophila incognita; assembly: GCA_035042225.1. NCBI lineage: Eukaryota > Metazoa > Arthropoda > Insecta > Diptera > Drosophilidae > Drosophila > Drosophila incognita. The sequence continues at coordinate 16,370 of JAWNLQ010000199.1, forward strand.
CCTCTTCATCTTCCGAGCTGGGTTCTGGCTCAGAGCAGGGATTGTAGGGACTCTCGTCACTGTACTCCTCTGGGGGGTAGTATGGATCTGGCATGACCGCGGCATTCTCCCTCATCCGCTCCGCATTTTCGGCGACGAGTTCTCTCGAGCTGGGTCGTGGTGGGCCACGTCTTGCCACCGGGGGCTCCTGGGCTCCAGTGCCTCTCCCTCGACCTCGATGTCCATATATTTGATAATATTTAACTCCAGCCTCAATATTTGAGTCATTGTCCAGCCGTTGACCTTCATCAAAGGAATTCAAAGAAAAAGCATCATTTGTTGATATAGATCTAACACACCAGAATGAGAGTGTGTAATAAATAGTTCGATTGATATCAGAGTTTCTATTGAGTTGGATAGTGCCAGTGTAAGAAACATTAAAGTGTATTGTCTTCTACACGATCCCATTAACGGGATTAGTTCAGCGCATCGTTTAAATAAATTCGATGGAGAATCAAGTAGTGGTCGACATCCAAGGATTTTATGGAAATAACAACTATTTTATATTAAAAGAAATTGGACTAGTTTAAAAAAACAGAAAAACAGCAATATGGTTAACTAGAAATCAACACAATCTCTGTTGGAATGATGGAAATGAAAGCTTTTAAAAGTCAGATATTATCTTCGTGAGCTTGTTAATAATATGAGAGTAATCACGAAGGGAAATACAAAGAAAAAGTTTCTTGAAAAATTTCTTAGGACGTGTGTAATGAACATTGAAGAAAATGGATGACCACGATTAAATGAGCTGAAAATTAATGTTTTCTCCGACTGAGGGTCCATCAAAATAATGGTGTATGTGTCTTAAGAAACGCTCGAGTTGTATTTGATTTTATTATGAACTTTAATCAAAGTGTGATGTAGATCTAATGTCTAAAATGAATAAAGAAAAACTTCAAATTTATAATTGAATGTGTTTATTATTCAGGAACATGATGGTGTAAACAGAATTTAATTTCCATATATTTTAAAATTATAACTTTCTAAGATTATAAAGAATTAAAATAAATTGTTCAGAGCACATTGGTTTGATATTTTCCTATGTATTCTGCAATTTGTGAAAAAGTTTTGAAAGTAAGTTAAGCTTTGATCTAGTTCTAAATCAATTATTTTTGTAGTTAAATATTTGACTAAAAACGGTTTCTTAGCTCTACCTCGAACAATAACTGGAGCGAAACTATTTAATGGATTTAATATGTCACCAAGGCTTAAATAAGAAATGTCTCCATCACTCCAATCCAATGCATCAACATACTGTTTAGTTATTTTTAGGGTTTTTCAAGTTATTTCATCCAGCTCTTTTATGTCATAGGGAGGCTTTGAAGTGGTAGAAATTCGGTATGATTGATCCAGCTTGCATGAAGGCCAATTCTTTTATAAAAATCTGTCTCTCATTTCCAAATATATACTGGAAGTCAAGAAGAATACACGAGCTTCTGTCTATCTTAATCATTTCGTGTACAATGTGTAAAATGAAGTGTGAATCATAGTCTAGACTCTCCACCTTAAATAGCGCTCACATTTCAATTTCAACATAGTTTGAGCCAACTTTTCAATCGTTATGGATACACTTCAGCTAACAAAATCTAGAAATTCGAGAGACGTACAAGATCATGAAATCATTTTTGGATTTGAGTATTTTGTTAATCTACAATTAAAATTAAAGTGTGACTTTTCAACAACGCGACGATCAATTAATACTATTTAAGGAATACATCCAGTTAAGGCTTGAGCAGTTTGAGTTCTTGATGCCTGATACATTAATGGATAATCCCAAGATTGAAAGCATAAAGTGCCATTTTTAAATTAGAAAATCATATAAGCAATGCATATTAATTTTAAATCAATATGGCAATAAAATTGAATTTGATAGTGAGTCATGGAGAGCCTTCATAAGATTAGGGATATTTTTAACATCATTCTTTTGTTGGAACACGTTGCTGAAAAATTAAGTTTGTAATATATATAATAATTACATTATTCCTAAATGTTCATAGATGGGAAAATCTGATGTACAACTTTTAGATTTAGATGTTACGTATGGACATGAAGCAGAAATAGACCTAGCTCGTTTATGTTTTGAAATTTCAAGATGGGAAAAGAAATAAAAAATATGTAAAACAGTATAGAGAAGTATTACAAAAGAAAGTGACACAAGTATAGGCTCTTATAAATAAATAAAGTAAAAATAATCCTTAGTTACATTTCTGCTTTTGAAGAATACACACACCATTATGGGTTTATTTTCGAATTATGTAATTAAAACAAATGTAAGGAAAATTGATGATTTCCTCAAGGAGTTTAAGGATATTATTTTCCCTGAGCATGTCAAACTGTTGGAGGAATACCGAGAATCTTTCTTAGAGTATGAAAACTATCGCCTTATTAAATCAAAATATGGGAAGTACTTGACGGTGTGCTCATGGTTCTCGAATGATGCATTAGAAGGAGTCGATACATGTGCTTGTTACTACTTTGTATCATATAAAATAAAACTGGATCGTCTTATATTTCAATACACTAACCTAAGAAAGAGGTTCAACGAATTATACACTGTTAATAATAATACATTTTAATATATACATTTATCTTTAAAAATACACTGTAAAAATAGGAAATAAAATATACTATGAAAACGTAACCAAAAAAAAAAATCTATAATTAAACATAATAAACTCTAATAAACCTAGGTATGAAGTCTGCAGGTATACAAATTATTATTATTATTATAATTGGGGATATTTAGCACTGCGACCTATAAGGTCTATTGTGCCCCCTTACTGAGCCTACAGCTCTTCCATCAATCCCAACTCTTGCACGAATGCTAGAATCTTTGTTGGGTTGAGGGTTTCTATATCCTTGGGCCTCATGATATGTTGCCCTAGGATGTTGCATCTTTTTCTGGTTAAGGCGACGCATTCTGTTAGGATGTGCGTCGAGGATTCCTCCTCGTATCCGCAGAACCTGCATGTGTTGCTACTATAAATACCTAATTTGGTTAGGTGACAGTGTCCTGTTAATAGACCTGTGAGTATTCTGAGTCTATTCTTCCCCATGGATATCATTAGCTTAAATCGATTTCGCTTAT
>JAWNLQ010000200.1:0-10204 GCA_035042225.1 Drosophila incognita
GGCCTCAGACAGTTTCTTTTCTTTTCAAAGCCCTTGAACGAAAAAGTTTTGCGCGGTCCAAACGAATTAATATGAAAATAAGTAAAATAAATAAAATAAGTAGTTTAATTAATAGCCATTTAAAAGAAGACACTAGTTAAATAAATGTTTTTTTTTTTAGTATGGGCAGCTAATTTACTGCTAATTTACATCTAATTTACAGCTAATTTGCAACTAATTTACAATTAATTTACGATTAATTTGTACTGGATTAATGTGTACTTGGTTAATTTGGACATAATTAACTGAATTAATTTGGAATTATCCTGGACTTAATATCGAGTTTGGTCGGATCATTATGGGCAAATATTAGCTGTATTAAGTGATTTGCTTAAGCCTCGGTACAGTAAGATCGCCGTTACCTCACCCTTTTCCACGGCGGAGCTGCATATCATAGGCTAATTGCTAAGTCCGCATTGCGCAAGAGAGCCTCTCTTAAAAGCTATCATTGCGAGCGCATTTTTTCTTCCTCGCATACTTAACCATCGATCGACGTTGGATGGGTGAACGAGCATTGAGTGCATCAGTGTGCTTATAGCTAATGTGCAGAATGGACTCATAAGAAGGAACGGATATGCATGGCCAACTGTAGTGGATATTTTACTCCGGCCCAACATTATCATCTTTAACTTCTACCCAACTTTCGGAATTCATTTCTGCAGCGGATATTTTTTTTCTCGTTTGGACCAACATTATCGGCGTTAATATAAAGTTTTAGTGGACCCAAACAATTTCCTTTATTTTTTGTGTTCTTTGTTGAATAGTGTAAAATATTTATATACGTACAATTCATGCATACATAAACTGCATGCATAAACTGCCGTTAGGTGCTGCTTAATCTTGCCCTTATGCATAGATAAGAAGAACACATGCGTGTGTGCGATCGGCGAGTTCGAGCAAATTGATTAAAGTAAATTACACTCAAATTAAAATTAGTTAAATGCAAGATAAAAAAAAAGTAAATTGATTCGGTACCGAGTAATTAGGAAGTAATTTTATATACATAATGCTAATAAGTAATTTTTATTTAGAAACGCATGCTGAATTTAATCACACAAAGATTTGTCGCGGTGCATCGTATATCCTGTGAGCGAGCTTTTGCCGTGGTCAGGAATAATTGCTCTCTTTCATGATTATAGCGACACACACCAACACCAGGAAGTACTTCCAGCGTGGAATGATGTATGTAAGTTGCTCTCTTTTATTATGAGGAGCGTTAATAATGTTAGTAAAAGGAAAATGACTTAAGTCTCTCTTTACATCTGAGCAATTATTCACTGGGCTCTTAAAATATCAGCTACCCTGCTCAGCAATCAAATAGTTTCGCGTTGTGTATTTTTTTTTGTTTGTTTTAATTTGCATGATAGTAAGATAAAATAATTAATTATATCAATTATCAAATTTATATAAATATCTTAGGATCGATATTCAACAGTAATTATAATAATTCTTGGCCCTAGTATAGTAACCCGGCCTTACACTGGGAAAGTTTGCAAATAAGTTTTTTTCGTGTTAAGATTTATTAATAGTTTTTTATTATAAGCCTAAAATTACATGCGCATGTTTGCATATCGATTTGATTTGAAAAGAAATTGTATTTTTTGGCATGCCCCAGTTGAATTGATGATGCATGTCACTACTGCTTGACAAGTTGCAGAGAAAAATTGCACTGATCAACCGGCATTTTTGGTTAAGCACCAACCGGAATTTTTATTAATTATATTTCCAATATTGTTCCTGAATAGGAACCAATCTATCTGCAAACATGCGTATGAGATATAGCCCTCGCTTCCGTCTTTTGTCTTCATCGTTATAAATTCCTAGTTATATGAAGTTTTCAACCGTTTATAAAATATGAAGATTATGAATTATATAAGCCGTTCGTTGATTGATTTTGATATGCAATGATTTCTCTTATTGTGTGGATGACATGTAACTCCTGATGGAGATAGGATAGTTGGCGTAGGGCTTCCTAAGGGATTCTGCTTTTTGCATAGGCCCGCAGAATCATGGTAGGGTGGGCGAGTGCACCAACATGGTAACTCCACAAAAAAGATGACCCTATAATTCGAGTTATTTGATCCCTCTATTACTTTTCCTCATTCTTCCTTCTCCTGTCCATGGCTTGTCTTCTACCTTCCTTTAATGTTAAAATATAGTACGCGAATTATAAAATACAATAACTAATGCTAGGAAGCAATTTTAATTCGGCGATTGTCCAACAATTACCCACCCCAATTGTCTGCGAGCTTCAGCCAATGCAAGCACGTACTCCGCACGATTTAATCGCACATCAGCTTCACGTTGTACATTACAGGGCAATGATTTGTTGTGTTTCGCCATTAGCGACATCTCGGAGCGAGAGGTTTGAGCTTTTAAAAGAAAAAAAAGTGATTTGCAAATAAACCAAAAAATTGTTGAAAAACGGGGACAAAGTGAATTTCTGAAAATCGTGAGGGCTTAAGGACTTTGGACCCCGAACAGATTTCTTTCTGTTCAAAGCCCTTGAACAAACCAGTTGAGTGCTGTGAAAACAAATAAAGGTGAAAAAAAGGAAAATATAAAACAGTTACACGTGTTATCCAGCAGTGCCTATTCAAGAGTTTATCAAGGGTATAGTATAAAAAGATTAATTAATAACCATTGTAAACGAGAAATAAATGTTTTTCTTTAGAATGGGCGATTAATTTGTACTTGATTAATTTGAACTTGATTGATTTGTACTGGATTAATTTGTTCAGGATTAATTTGCACTGGATTAATTTGTACTTGATTTATTTGTACTGGATTAATTTGGACTCAATTCACTTAGTTAATTTGGAATTATTCTGGATTTAATATCGAGTTTGGTCGGATCGTTATCAGCAAATCTTAGCTGTATTAAGCGATTTGCTTAAGCCTCGTTACAGTAAGATCGCCGTTACCTCACACTTTTCCCCGGCGGAGATGCCTATCATAGGCGGATTGCTAAGTTCGCATTGCGCAAGAGAGCCTCTCTTAAAAGCTGTCACGGCGAGTGTATTTTTTCCAATTCACTTAGTTAATTTGGAATTATTCTGGATTTAATATCGAGTTTGGTCGGATCGTTATCAGCAAATCTTAGCTGTATTAAGCGATTTGCTTAAGCCTCGTTACAGTAAGATCGCCGTTACCTCACACTTTTCCCCGGCGGAGATGCCTATCATAGGCGGATTGCTAAGTTCGCATTGCGCAAGAGAGCCTCTCTTAAAAGCTGTCACGGCGAGTGTATTTTTTTCTTCCACTCATACTTATGCACAAAATTGGTCGTTCGACGTTGGATGGGTGAACGAGCATTGAGTGCATCATCAGACTTATAAAAAGGGACGGATAAGCATGGGCAACTGTAGCGGACCAACATTATCATCCTTAACTTCTACACAACTTTCGGGATTCATAACTGAGGCGGGCATTTTTTTTTGACCAACATTATTGGCGTTACTATAAAATATTGTAGAATCCAAACAATTTCCTTTTTGTGTTCGTTGGTGTTCAAAAATGAACACCCTGCATTTATATACATATGTATATCACATGTACTAGTACTAGCTGATGCCTGTCACATGCAGGCCAGCCTTGTTCATCGCGGTACCTGCCGCTGAAGTTGGATGCGCAACTACCGTTATTTGCTGGCGACGGGTTGCCACCAGCTCGCGGCGCGACGGTTGCCACGATCCAGCTGCCTGATGCTCTGACTAGCTGATGCCTGACCCATGCAGGCCAGCCTTGTTCATCGCGGTACCTGCCGCTGAAGTTTGGATTTGCAACTACCGTTATTTGCTGGTGACGGGTTGCCGGCAGCTCGCGGCGCGATGGTCGCCGCGATCCAGCTGCCTTCATCGACGGTCGCCGCGATCCAACTGCCTCCATCGACAGGCCCCGATTCAGCTGCCTTCATCGACAGGCCCCGATCCAGCTGCATTTTACATACATTTAGACTAAGCATTTTTGTATAATTAAAGAGCCTGCTCTTCAGAGCAGTTCAGTTCGATTTTACACGTCAACTCGGTTGAATTATTAAACATTTGGTCCTTCGAGACTCTATTGTTTTCCCTCACCAGTGGTAAGAGGCATTGTATAAAATAATTTGTTTAAACAAAAGAAAAGATTGTTTAATACAAATAATATACACACAGTTGGGCGTTTTCGAGGCCGCAAACATCGAAAGTGAAAAATTTTTGGAGACTCGAAAGTCGTCGTGGGAGTCGTCGTCGTGGGAGTCGTCGTCGTGGGAGTCGTCGTCGAGGGAGCGGTCCGGATAAGTTATCATTCAATATAAATTTTTATACAAAAAACTAAACACAATTATAAGATAACAATGTTTCCGGATAGGAAACATTGAAGAAGCAGGCAGTTTTAATTGATAGGCTTAATGCAATAGAGCAGGTAGGTGCATACATAAAATGCAGGTAAAGATCAGCTCATCATCATCTAACAGGTATGTACGTTAAATGCTTGTGCTCTCTGGAATGCTTCTCTAATTGAGTTTTATGCTATTTTGATAAACGCACTATAAAAATTGCTTACTAAAACAACGCTAAGGAAATGTTTAACCATCCTTGAACTGAGCTCAACTAATCAGTCTACCCAACGGAGGTAGAAAATATTAAAAAAAAATTAACGTCTAATAATGGGGACTTGGTCAAAATGGGAGTGATCGACCATGATTACTTCAATGCGAAGCATTTTGATCAAGCCATGCTGACGATCACTCGACTGCAGAAGAAAGTTGTGGTAGAGGTTGAAAAGGGATCATCGATAAAAGAGACATTAGAAAAAGGCAGTGAGGAAGAATTAAGGGATATTATAAGCCCATTGCAACGTTATCTAAGGGAAGTAAAGGAAGATTAAAAAAATACCAATACTGATAAAATCCTAATGTTGCGCAGAAATAAAATTTATTTTCTGTGCGATAGAGTTTTACAAAAGTCAAAACAATTTGAGAACAACTCGCATCAAGTTCATGCTCAGTATATGTGAGCAAGAAACCAGTGGTAATGTTGTGGTTTCAGAAGAACTACCAGCATTGCCTAAAATTGAGGTATCCACATTCTCGGGAGTAGAAAAGGAATGGGACATATTTTCAGAATTATTCTCCGAAATAATTAATAAAAGAGAAGATATCAGTCTACCTCTTTAATTCAACTATTTAAAAGCTGCTTTGAGAGCAGAAGCAAGGAGCATGGTGTCGCACTTGCTGACAGGAAGCGCTGAGAATTATAATATAGTTTGGGAGTTACTAACCAAGCGATATGAAAACAAACGCAAAATATTTTCACAGCAGTTGAATCGTTTAATTGAGTACTCTTATCCAAATAACGACTCAGCCAGACATTTAAAATTTTTTATTGATTCCATTAATGAATCAATACACATTGTTAAGTTAAAATCAAATTTAACTGATGAAGTAGATTGCATATTCGCACAAATAATATTAAGGAAATTTGGTAAAGAAGCGATGCAAGAATTTGAAAATCATGTCAAGAAGGCAAAAGACATTCAACAATTAAGCGACGTCTTAGATTACCTAGAGCAGGAACGGGACATAATATATTTAATTGTTTTAAGTTTAAAAATATAACGTCGGCCAATAGGCTCGAAAAAGTTAAAAAAGAGCACATTTGGCAAAATTGGACATAAAAACTCCAAATCTAGATAAAAAACCTTACAAAATTGAGGCAATTGTATTACCTAGGTTAATGAGGGCCCTACCAGCGAAATCGCTTAATATTAATCTCAAAGATTGGGATAGGTATGTCTTAGCTGATCCCAAATTTAATAAATCAGGCCGTATAGATATTATTATTGGAGCAGATTTATATATGCATATTCTAAAGGAAGGATTAGTAAAAATGGGTGGACTGCTAGGTCAAAATACAGATTTTGGGTGGATAGTATCTGGTTGTGCAAAGTCCGAAAGTAATAAATCAGTTGTCGCAACAGCCATTCGAAGCATTGATTTAGAAAGATTTTGGGAGTTCGAATAGGATGAGTTAAAAGACATTGAAAAAGAAAAATGTGAACAAAATTTTATCCAAACAACAAAAAACGATCAAAATGGAAAATACGTAATCACTATTCCATTTAAAGATAATAAAGAATTAGGTAATTAAAAAAACCAAGCAATGGCACGTTTTGTCAACTTGGAGAAAAAATTAGAAAAAAACCATATACTAAAACAGAGCGCAAATAAGAGAGCTAAAGAGAGCGCAAATAAGAAAGACAAAGTAAGCAAGAACCGAAACAGAGAAATAAAGTGTTACAATTGCGGTAAAATTGGCCACATTGCTGCCGAATGTAGGTCCAAAGCGAACGAAGAGAATGTAAAAGGAAGAGACGCAGCAAAATCATTTTTCACATTGCTATCTGCAAAAAACAGTGATCGGCTGCTAAGCAAGTCAGCGTGGTGCTTAGATAGTGGCGCCACAGCTCATATGTGTGCAAATCAAAATATGTTTAATTCGTTTGAACAATCCACTGATACAGTCACACTTGCTGGTGAGAAGTCAATAGAAGTAGTCGGACGAGGAAACGTCATGATTAAAACGAAATCTTCAACAGTAAGACTTAAAAACGTTCTTTATGTACGGAAATTACAATGCAACTTTATTTCGGTGAGCAGATTAGTAGAAGGAGGCTGCACTGTAACCTTCAAAAACAGCTGTGCGCGCGTATGTGACGAAAACGGTAAAATGCTGATTATTGCAAATCATGGATGCAATTTATTTCTGTGTGTTTGTGTTAAGGGAAGTACTCAGTATATAAACTGACTACTAAAAGTCGTCGCAACTAGCACTTGAACTAGTTGGACTGCGGAGAGTGAGGTCCTTCGTTGCGCACAGTAAATGCGATGGTAGAAATAAATGAAGACGTCTGACTGGATTGAGTCTATGAAGAACACAGAGTTTTTTTGAATAAAATGCGTGGCTTATATACAAAATTCTTAGACTATAATATTCAAAAATGCTGATAGCTGACCCATGCAAGTCAGCGTTGTTCAAGTGTGCAACTGAGAAATGCTGACAGCCCGAAATTAGGCACTTGAGGCTAGCTTGAGTGGGTCAAGCTATTTTTAGAGGTTAGAGGAGATGTCGCCTTTCAAACGCCTGCACTCGATGGAGTGAGACTGCGGCTGCCTTACAAGCGGCTGCACTCGATGGAGTGAGACTGCGATCGCATTACAAACGGCTGCACTCGGTGGAGTGAGACTGCGATCGCCTTATAAGTGGCTGCATAATATTTTCTATTGTAAGCATTTTCTATTTGTATGAATCTAAACAATATGAATCTAAACACTGTGTGAAATGATCAAACCAATAAATGCTGCGTTCCTAAGTGGAAATGGCAAAAGTGGCAGTGAGGACATTATAAAATGGCATAAGAGATATGGACATCTGAACATGCAAAGCCTCAAAGAGTTAAATAATATGAAACTGGTGCGTGGAGTGAACTTCCAAAGCACAAGCGAATTTGACTGTAAAATATGCCTACAGAGTATGTGTTGCGCGAAGCCATTTAATTTGCATGCCCATCCCTGGGTTTTGTCTTTGCATTCTTTTGTTTTCACCTTGCACATGCAAGTTCACCGCTCACTCTCGATTTAGCACTCGTGGGTTGTGCATGGGCAAGTGAAGCACGCGCATCAAATCAAACATGCAAACATACAAACATACATACATATAAACATACAAGCGAAACACGGGCATCGCTTTAAATCAAATATATTAAACCATATAAAATTACAAACACATAAAACACACTCCGCTCTAAATAAATAGTGAATTTAATATACGCAAATAGAGTGAACATTGTATAAATAAGAAATAAATAATCACACAAAATTCAGAACTCAATTCAAATATAGGTGAGCGTGAAAAAGGCGCTGTCCTCAAAACATTTGGTGACCCGGACGTGATTTTTTTATTTAATTTCTCTCATGTGTTGTGTCATTTGAAGTGCAAGTGAAAGGTTATTAACTATCGTGCTTAATAATCAATCTAAGCGTCTTCTGCATAATTCGATGCAAAGACCAACAAATATGCTCGCACACTTACACACATTCGCACATTTTCGCTCTCGTTTTCATTACGCGCGTGTACTCTTTTTTTTTGTCTCCGTTTGCCCGCTCACATTCTTGCATTCGCATATGCTTGTAAATGGTACAGTTGACCACTTAACTGTTAATCGCCCAACAAATCATTAGTTGCGCTGTGCAAGAACTTTCGTTAACGCAGCGGTCAATCAACGGTCAACCGGTACTTGCCGTTAATTTCATTTGCATTTCGTTCGTCCGTTATTTCGCGAACAACCTACATTCCAACCTACAGTGGATCGCAGTTCAAGTCAACCAGTTTCAAGTGCTGATCGCGTTAGTCAATCGTGACTACCAATTGAAATGGCTGAAAGCGAATCAAATTCTAATGCGGCTCTGCCCTCTGACTTCGACTTCTACAAGGCAAAGGCAGAATCGGTAGCTCGGCAACTCAAGGCATTTAATGCGTTTTTAACAAGTGAGCAGCTGATGCGCTTCAATGAAGCTGAGTTGCAGGCTAGACTGGATTTAAGCAGCGAAATGCGCCTTAGCTTTGATGCTGCATAATCCAATCTTGAGAAGCTTGATCTTACGGAGCTGTCCACGGACGCAAGATGGCAATTTGACCAAGTCAGCTGCGAGGTGACATCCAAGCTTACTGGTGAGCTCACCAGCATGCGCAAGGCTTCGATTCTCCATTCTACAGCAATCCGGAGTAATACGAACGAGCTAAATGGTGGCACAAGAAGCGCAGCGCGTCTCTTCAGATTACCACAATTTGAGCTTCCACGTTTCGGCGGTGCGAACATCGACTGGCTCGATTTATTCGCCATGTACTACACCGTCGTCGACCAAAATGAGAAACTAACGAAAGTGGAGAAGTTTCAACATCTTCGATCATGCCTAGCAGGACCCGCGTTGGAAGCGATTCGCGCATTCGAACCAACGAAGGCCAATTACGACAAAGCCATGGAATTGTTAATAAATCGTTTTGACAATAAATTGTTGCATTTTCAGGCACACATCCGTTCCATATTCAGGCTCTTAGGTGTGGACAAGGGGTCGGCAAGCAGTCTGCGTCAATTGAGTGACGCAGTTGCACGCAGTGGCATCTGCTGACGCCCTTGCAGATGGTTTGCTGATTCACCTGATCACATCCAAATTGGATCAAGCCACGCAGCAGAAGAGTGGGAGGAAGCAGTGCCCCTGAAAGGGCTACCAAAATGGACCGACATGGCTACATTCTTGGAAAGGAGATGCCGCATGATGGAAAATTTAGAATTTGCCACGGCAACGCACACACCTGGCAAGCATGTGGGAAAATCGTATGTACAAAACCGCAATACACTAAATGTCAACAGCGCTCAATCTTGTGTCTTTTCCGAATCTGCTGATCATACAAATTTAACTCCCACCGTTCGCTATACAGAAGCTAAAAGGCTGCACCTCTGCTTTAACTGCCTTCGCAAAGGGCATAGTCTACAGCAATGCAAGTCTGGTCACTGCAAGCATTGCCAGCAGAAGCACCACTCATTGCTACATATGTACACAAGTTCGTCTGCATCTCAGCTGCCCGACACAACGCGTGCTCAAGGCGCATCACTTGTTTCCTTATCCACATCGCCACCTAGAGCCCTGAAACAACATGAGAACGATTACGTGCTGCTCGCAACGGCCATCATACTTGTCAGAAATCGATCTGGCACCTTCGTACTTGGGATGACCTCAATTCATTTCTATTGGAGCGATACCGCAGCCTAGAGGCGATCGAGGACATGAAGCCATCCACAAGCACACAAAAACCACATAGACCTACCCGCAAGGAGGGTTTCTCCAAGGTCAACTCCTTCGAAAACAAGATTTCGATCAAGTCCCAATCGTGCAGGCTATGTTCCAAAGAGAATCATCCGATTCGCTTATGTCCGCAATTCCTCGAAATGTCTGTAAAGGACAGAGCTGCTTACATAAAGCAGCAACAATTGTGTATGAATTGTTTTACGAGAGGCCATCTTCTCAAAGACTGCACAAGTGCAAGTCATGGAGGTATCAAACATAAGGCACGTGCATTGATTGCCTCCATTTCAACCCGTCCAAGCCCAAGTCAATGGCTTAAAC